>APFE031736839.1:86408-170176 GCA_000404065.3 Pinus taeda
CATTTGGACAACTTTAGAAGGAGTGAAAGCAAACCCTAGACCTAATGCCCAGTGACCAAATTTTGCTTGAAGACTCTTTGAAATGACAAAATTTGACCTTGACACTTCAAAATCACTATGTAAGAGCATATTTGATCACTGGAGGAAGGTTGAAAAGACTGACACTAACATGGATAATGTAAGATAGATTGATTTTCAACGTGTTCAACATAGTAATGAGGAGCCTAGAAATATTCAACACATTTCTGATTGGAAGTGGAACGAACCTCAAGGCTATGAGAACCTGACATAACCATCAGCTCGGGCTGAAGTGCCTCGACAACTTGGAAAGGTTCCAATTCATCAGAAGATGGATCATTGAAGACGGGTGGCTTAGAAACATCAATAATGGAAGAATCAGAATTGTGATCGAATGAATGAACGAAAAGATCACGACAACCACGATTAGAAAGTTCAAGATCACGAATAGAGACGTCATCATGATCTGACAAATCATAAAGAGGGGATAATGGAGAACGATAATTTTCACCCTTTATTTTTCTTGAAAAGGTAAGATGAGAGATTGGGAGGATCATGGAAAACAAATTTGTCCTCTTTGTGTTCAAATGAAATACTGGCATTCCACGTGTTCTGCGAATGATCGAAAGTAGTAACATCAGAAGATGAATTCTCACAAGATTGAACAGAAATGAAAGAATCATGGAAAATGTCAAGATAATGCGGAAGAGGTGCGGACAAAAGGAGGTCATCCTTCACTGTAGATTCTTGTTCAGACCCCCGCACATACTCATGAAAAATGATATCGCAGGTTGGTTGTTCAACACCAACTCCATCCAAAACTTGATCCTCGTGAACATCAAAAGAGAGATTTGAAATAGGTGAACACAACACATCAAAATATGGAGGATCAGAGGGACCAAAGGATGGAGGATGAGGAGATAAAACTTCATCACAACCATCAGAGTCACAACCCAAATTTGCGCTAAAACGTTGAGTAAGTGGGGTAGGAGGAGATGGTGGTATACCAACGGCGAATTCTCAACTTCCCCCACCTCGACTTGCAAAGCTAGAGTTGTTTGATGAGAGGGGTACATAAGGTCACTTGGAGCAGCAACCTTGTCCATCGCTGATTTAGAAGCTCTCACACCAAGGTATGTTGGGAGAGGTTCAAAAGATTCTAACTCGTGTGTATTTTCATAAATGTGAACAAGATATTGAAATCTTCCTGTCAAGAACTCCCAATCAGCTTCATCTTTCAAATATTCAAAGCAGTAATGGGTGAAACAATTGTGACAATCCTCAATGGATTCATTAGGTGCTTTTCACAATTTTTTTTTAATAAGGGATTTACGATCATAGAGATCAAAATCATAACATGATTCTACAAAAAGTTGTTTGAAAGAGTGCATGGAGGTTTCAGGCAATGTTTAACACCATTCCTTCACATGCCCTTTGAACATGAGTATGAACAACCTATAGGTATCATCCTTAGACTGGATGCCATAACTATCGCAGAAACAAAGAATAACAACTGCGTGCTTGAATAAGATTGTTCCACCCTCGCCATCGAACTTGAAATTGGACAAGTCATTTAAAATATTCGTCGATATTTTCATATTTGAAGATTTAGAAAAACATGTCAGGGTTATGATTTGGTGAGAAGTCATGAAACCAGTGCAGAAATTCAAAACAAACTTCAAGGGCTCAGCTTGTCATATGGCCCTCCTTCTAGCACCAAAAATGTTGGCGGTGCTAGACCCGCCAACATTCAAGGGATCTCCCCGATATGAAGTCCCAACTAGACCTCACACTGTTTGGAGTAGGAGTCCTAGCAATGGGTGGTAATGTTATGCCTTGACCATGAAAACACGCAGATGGAAGTATGATAACTTTGGGTGAGATCAAGTGTGTGACCCTACGGAGAGTCAAGTGCGATGCATGAAGGCTCCAACACATGAAGGGAAAAGGAAGTGCGCCCCTTGGAAGCATGTAACAGTATGCAACTTGAAAGTAATACACGAGCAAAATGACATCACAAGATAAGATGCAGAATAGTCCACAAGTTAAAGTGATGAATTAATGCAATAACACGCATTCAACAAGATTCATACAAATCCAAATGAAATATCTCATAAGCATGTGCATAATTTAAATACCATACATTACCAATACAACAAAAATAGTCCTACTATATTAAAAACATATGCATGAAAGTGTGTTGGCTCTGATTTTATTATTATAAGTAAACGTTCCATCTATACATACACCATTGATGACCACTAGCCCGAATAGTGGAACATTATAGTCAAGAACACTTTCTCCTCCAAACAAGTATACTCCCTCTATGCTATGAAGAAGCCAAGGCTCTTGACAATACTCCCAAGCTCTTTCTAAGCCTGGGCCTAGATAAAATCGTGTTTCCCAAACGCCCATTACATGAGTTATGAGGTTCTATTTATAATAAGAGGGGGTAACTCTTCAACTCCCCTTTGTGACCTTTGGACTACCCTCACGACTCTTCAACTTCTTCACAAAACAACACATTACACTACATTATGACTTTTCATAATCCAATATTGACACTTGGAATTTCACTTACAACATAATTACAAATAATATTGCATTTTACACTTGTACCCATATAAGACAAAATAGGGTAGAGACAACTTGACAGCCTAACAAGACATGACATTATGATGTTGGAGTTTGGGAGAAGTCTAGCTTAGAAACCCCCACTTATTGCTTCTCGATCACATATTTCCAAGCTTGGTACTATGTGATGGTGTCCCCAAATTTCTTAACGATGTCTTGCTGGAAGTGAACTCTAGCCTCCATGGCATCCGGGTACACTGTCTTGGAACATGTGTCCAACTCATTCTGAAGCATGATCAACATTGTTTTGACTTTGACAGGACCACCAATGAACTTCTGCATGTTCTTTGCGTTCATCTTCAAGTCTTCCCTGGTGGCATCCTGTCTTAGCTGCTCCAAGTACTCTTCAATCTCCTGCTGGACTTGGTTCTTGGGTTTATCCTTGGTGAGGGAACCGATTAATGGGATTTTATGTGTTCTTACCAAGACATCCAAGCTACTATACAACCGCACATATGAGGCTTGCATGCTGCCAATAATGAGACGAGTTGCTTGTTGTTCTGAATCAACATTCGAACCTTCGCTTTCTCCAGCTCTTTCTGTGGCTTCATTTTCTTCACTGAGTCAAGCGGGGCCCCTTTGAACCGCATTGTCCATTCTTGCACATAGGCGATGGAAGCTTGTATGTTTTTGATAGTTTTGACAAGCTCTTTTCTCTACAACTGTAAGTCATGCAAACATACAACTGCTTTATGTATGGTGACAAACCCATCATAGAGATTTTGCATGGTTTCTCCAAGTGTTTGTACTTCAACAAGTATCACTGCTCTCATCTCCCCCAATGTGGAAATTGTATTTTGTGCTATTGCTCCAAGGTGTTCTACCTCTTTCCTGTAGTTTGCATGTTCTATGTCAGTTTCTCATTCTCGGCCGTCAAATACTAAACATTTGATCTTATTGCTCCTACATAGGCCAAGATGGCTTCGGTAATGGCATTTGGATGCTTCCTGGTGTCTAACACTATCACCTTTTCTTTAATGAATGTAGGTGATGCATGATCATCTAGAACATGTTTCCTTTGTGCTTGTACAATCCTCTTTTAGAACTCATCGAATGATAGATTGTACACATCCATTACTAGATCATCATCAAGGAGAAAATCATCTCCTTGCTCGCTCGCGGCTGACTTTATTGCTGGAGGCGGTGGAGAATAAGGGATGGCCTGTGGTTCCCTCAGCATCAAGTCAACATCTTCATGTTGTAGCTCCTATTCCAACTCCATGTCTGTCACCTTGATTAGTTGCTCAATCTGCTGAGAAAGCTCCTGATCCTGCATCTATTCACCTTCCTCCTTGGTTGTTGGTTGATCTTGTTCCTGCTCTTCAACCTATATTGGCATTATTTCCTTTGTCATCACACCTTGTCTTAGTTCTTCTTTCTGTTCCTGCTTCTCTTCTTGTTCTCTCCTTTTCAACTCTTATTCTTCCTTCAAATTCTTCTCTGCTTCCTGCAACATTAGTTCTGCTTCCTGCATCCTCTACTTTTATCTCTTCCTCCGCTCTGCTCTCTGCATCCTTTGCTTATGTTGTAAAAGATGCTTTCTCAATAAGAGGATATGGTTTCATTTTGAAGCTTTGTTCTCCCTCTGGACTGACAACGATCTTCCTCTTTCCCTTGTCCTGCATGGGATTGTTTCCTTTCATTGTTGTTGCTTCTGGATCTATCACTATTTGTGGAGCGACCGGTGAAGTCCTTGTTAAACTGACCGACTCATTGATTATAGAGGCATTGTAGTAGTACCTCCAAGGATCCTCCTTTGGCCAATGAAATTCCCAGCCGATCCATGAAAAGTAAACTCTCATATAATGGTCCTTGAAAAAATACCGCCGGGATCATATAGATTAAATTCCTTAATGTTGAATTCAAATCTCACTATCTCCTTAACCTCGACATCTGTGAATTTCAAGTTCTTTATCTCGTATAATATGATCTGCAAAGGAAGAGTGGGCCATGGTGCTTTATTCTTCCTGTGCAATGCTGCTGACAACCCTTTAGCGAGATGGTATGGCACTTCTTGCATGATCATTTTGTTAGTGGCCTACCTTGGTAAGACATGTTGAGGATTCTCTCCACCAAACACTCTAATGAAGGTGCCATCTAGTGAGGCAAACCAATTTGCAATGTCTATTATCGCCTCCATTGCCTCTCGGGACATGCACAATGGATCTTCTTCAAAGATAAGTTTGTACAATAGGATGATAAAGTGGTCAGATAGTCATGCCATTACTCCTCGATAACTACATTAGGAAAGAAACTTGCAATATATTTTCATGGTGGTCTCTCGTGGTGTCCATGTCTAGTTCATGTTAGGGAACTGATGTTGCGCACAAATTGCATCTAGTAAGTATGCAGACATATAGAACCTTGCTCGCTCACTATTGGTTGGATTTTGATCTTGTGCTACTTGGGCCTTCAATTGTTGAGCCAACAGATCCGACCAATTAAACAACCTCCCATTGTTCAGCAACTGGTCTAATAAGACTACCCACCCTTCAGGAAAGGTTTCAGTTCTCTTTTGACCATAGATTTTGCAAGCATAATTAATCAAGAGTTGGTAAGCCTTCTTGAGGGACTTTGTCTTATACACATGGGTGGTTGTTTGTCGAAACTTTGATGGCTCTTTCACCCAGTTTTTGATAATGTCTCTTGTGTTCACATATTTGTGGGTGGCATAAAAGAGTGAATCCATGCACTTTACTGGCTCGGGCAAGTGATACATCTGCTAAAAAATTTATGCCTAGAAGGTGGAAAGCTTCTGCCCATTGGCACTACTCAATGTCATGGTATCCTCAGCCATGTGTGAGACAATCCAGCTGATGATGTCCGCACACGGGAAGGCGGGATACCTGCATGCAACCTTGTATAACCCCGACTGTTGGATGCTGAGATAAAACTACCAATCCTATAAGTCTGCCTCAAAGTCCTTTGCAAAAGTGTCGTTAATCTGTTGCCATGTCAGTGATAATACCTTCTCTATAGACAATTGAGTATCTGCATACACTGGCAAATCAATTGACGTTTGCTCATCTACTTCCCCAATACTGCTCTCAATGGTTTCCTTTGATGAAATCTCTTAGATGCCATTGTAACAGCGATTACTAGAGAGATGCTCAACAACTGTTGTACATGTGAGACAAAAAGGACACTCATGGCAAGAAAATGTCAGTTTTATGCAAAATAACTTATAAGAAAAGCTCAAGCAACAAACTAGGTACTATATGGGAATGATTGCACATTTTTTTCTAACAGGGGGGTTGGCTGCCTATGGGAATTACGCATTATGTAGTCCCAACAACCAAGGTGGAACCCTGATGGTTGAAATTGCACAATGTGTAGTTCAAGCTCGGCAAAGGCTTGGGAGAGACTGCACATTGCACAGTCTCAGTGGCCAAGCTAAGAGGCTAGATCTTGGAACTGCGCAGTGTGCAGTTGGAGCTAGCTTGGACTGTGCACTACACAATTCCAGAGACCAATCTTGTGGCTTGAACCTCCAGATTGCCTAGTGCCAGCTGGGCAAAGTGAAAACTGACCAAGGGAAGTTTGAAAAACAAGCATATTTGAGATCTATTGTGAAGATGAGTGCAGATCTGACTAGGTGTAGATAAATTCATGTGAATAATGTGTAATAATTAATCACACATAAGGAAAAATAAGTATGTGAGGAGTGTCGTCGCAATGATGACCATTGGTATAAAAATAGGAAAATTAATGCGACACTTGGGAAAGGCAATATAAAACTTAAAAAAATACTTATGCAATTAAAGAAAGTCAAAACGCCAATAACCATGAAGAGAAACAAGTGAAATAACACTCACACAAGCCAAACGACAAAAAGTTACAGAAAAAGTGACAAAAGACAACAAAAGCAAAACTCACCTGGAAAAGTGATGATGCTCACACCAAAGGTTCCTTAATCTCCTCAAGAATGCTAGAGCTCCAAGATCAAGTGTGCAAATGATCTCTAGAAGTGTCAGTTAGCTAGATTTGGACAAATTAGGGTTTATGACGCACATGCCTAAAATCAAGGAAAAAGCGACACTTGGTGGAAGTTTATAAAAAGAGTACAAGTGCCTCCTTCAGGATACTGAAAATAGATCCCTGTTTTTAGGGATGAATTTTTCTTTTTTTTGCTTTTTCCGGGGAAACTTTCCATGCACACTGTCAGGAAAGACCTTGCGGTTCTGGGGAACTGGGCAACTTTTCAGCTCAGTGCACTGTGCAGTTTCTGAGCTCAGTGTTAGGCCACCTCCCATGACTGCGTAGGTTATGAGCTCAAGGATCACTGGTAGTTAGGACTATGTAATTCCCATCATCAAGGCTGCTTGCCCTCAAGGATTGCACAATTTTTGGAGGCAAGTCTAGAGCTACTATAAGACCAAGTTGGGAGATCAACTTATGACTTAGAAGAATCAACTAAGTGAACAAACACAAGTGGAAAAGTAAATATAAATCTCAATCGAAGCATGAATATCTGGATCAGTGCGAGATGAGTCGTTGTGGATAGAAAGGAAGGCTCCAAAATTGAAACATAGGCAAAATTTTGGAGGGTGGTTGTAGCCGCTACAACAATATTAAAAACAAATGTCCATCGTATGCTCTCAAAAATAAGACTCCTTATGAAATGTGGTATGGCCACATTCCTTTGGTAAGGCATCTTAGTGTTTTTGGTCCCACGTGCTATGCCTTGATTCCTAAGGAACAAAGAAACAAACTTGGTGCTAGGAGTCGAAAGTGTATCTTCTTCGGGTGTTTGGACCTCCAAAGCATATTGTCTCTATGATGAAGTAACTAGGAAGTTTTTATTGTTTATAGATGTGACTTTTCTTGAATATTCCAAGACTGACAATGTTGTTGAGAGATAGCTTGATCGCGTGGACAAATTTAAGCATGCAAACTCTTTTCAAGAATTTGATAATGTAACAACCCTGGTGAAAAGTTTATGTAATAGAAGCTAATAAAGGCAAAATATGACCACGGTAGGGACATGTATTCCAAGCTGAATGTTGGGCAAAGATATCCTAGTGGGCATCATTAGGTGTGTGTTTTGGCTAAAGGAAATTGGCAAAGGCTAAGGCAAAGGCATTTTTGGCACATTTATTTATGAAAATAGGAGAAAAGGAAGGTAAAAGGTCACAAGTTGCATGTGATGAGAAAATTGAAAGAAAATAATGGAAAATGAAGAAAATAGAGGCCTCATTAATGAACAGGCTTCTTAGGATCAGTTGGTAACTTTTTGTCAGTTTAGCTTTAGAGCTCTCTCATTATTCTCTTTCTCACTCACTCTTGGTCACTTAGAGTTTTTCTTGAAGCACTCTAGTTTGAAGCAAGGGAAGGAACAACAAGCAAGGGAAAGGAAAAACAAGCAAAGATTAAGGAAGGAAAGCAAGATCAAGTAGCTTTAACAAGAATACTTACAAGTAACCTTTTGCATGTATGAATTCCTAGTTGTTTTGAACATGCATGGCTTTGCATGTTAGTGTATGCTTCTCTTGTTGTCGATGGCATGGTTTTGCTGGGTTATGACAGTGTTTTTTAGCCTAGCTTTTCCTTTTTCCGGATGCCATGATGTTGGGATGCTTATTTCAGTTTTTGAGCTTTGGTTTGCTGGATGGATTTCGGAATCCGGGGTGAAAGTGGTCTCAAGTTCCATTCCTAAAGGCCTAGGACTCCCTTGACCGGTTTTAGCAGGATACATGGTAAAGCCTGAGGGAGAAGTCTCAGTTTAGGGCCTAGTGATTTGGGTTTGGATTGCAGTAAAGCCTGAGAGACAAGGAGACACAAAATTCCTCAAGGATAGTGATGGATTCCGGATGGCATTCCAAGTTCGGTTCGGTTGTCATTGGAGCACCGGTTTTTGTGTGATTACAGTTTGATGAGGGTGGAGGTGGTTTAACCTCTAGATTCCCTTGGTTGTTCTTGTATTGTTATTCTATGAGATCCCACATTTATAGTTGGAATATGATACGAGGGTGACTGGACGAAAGAGATGTTTGGTTTGGCCATGTCTATGGTCAGGGGGTACGTGGATGTCCCGAACCTGGTCATATTTGCCTATGATTAATAAAAGCTAAGTTCTCTTACTTTTAAATTGATTTATATATGGATTTAATGGCTGTCATATCTCTGATATTTACATGGTTTTATGTTGGTTATAAGCATGGTTAAATGACTGGTTCATGTCATGGTTATTTTATGTATTTACTTGTAACGGTTAAATGAATGGATGCAAGACATCATTGATGATATAATATCTCATTAGAGAAGGAGGTCATCCTTTTGGTTATGTTTCATAAGTTATTTCAGTCATTTATGCTCTGTCTTGTATCCTAGACCTGTAGGTTGTATTGATGCCAAGTGTTTGACAAAATGTTAGTCCCGATTGGGGATGCTCAGGCCTATTCCTAAGGTTGAGTTTGATTCATTGGCATTGTTATCATGTATTTAATGATTCATGAAGGTTCCAACAAGTTATGGGCAGAGGCCGGGAGGTTTGGGCTAGAAAAATGGCTCAAGTTCCAGGATTGTTAAAGCACAAAGCATTAACCTAGAGACTAAATCACCTGGGAAGTGCTTGGGGAGCATTATAACTCACCTGGGTAGTGTCAAGGGAGTGTTATAACTTTCTTGGACAATATCTGGGCAACGTTACTCTGCCATAAGTTGCTCAAACAACAGTGGAACTCAGGGACAGACTGTTTGAGTGGCTGACTTGTCTCCTAAGGGGTCTACTGATGTTGTAGGATGATTGTGTGTGATGTTTCATTGATTCCACTTCCTTAAGGAAACATAGGAGGTTGAATCCCATCATAGTAGCCTCTCATCTCATGTTTACCCCGGTTGGCAGGGTTACTTTGGGTAGACCTAGGAGGGGGTGTTACAGATAATGAGATTCCACACCTTGAAGGGGGGATACCTAGCTTGGATCAATCTGTGGAATCTCCTTCTGAAGCACTCTCCCTCGTCATGAAGTTATAGCTACTTCTTTAGCTCAAGAAGACACTTTGAGTGATGTGATTGAGAGGATTGAAAGGCTAAATATTGATTCAACACCATCTCAACCAACAAAACAACCTGGACCATCTCAGAAAGGTCCTCCAAAATGGTTCACTGAGACACTTGAAAGGTTCACCTTGATGAGGTTGGAAAGACATGAACGAGAACTTCTACTAGAAAAAATAGAGGTGATGTAGATGATGTTGATTCCACTGTTGATATGGATGTTTCTTATGATTCTGGATTAAATTTGTCTACTAATTTTGAACAAAATTCCTTTAAAGAAGTTGCTTCTCATGATAAATGGAAATAAGCAATGCAAAAAGAGTATGATGCTCTTATAAAGGATGGAACCTGGAAGTTGGTGGACCCTCCATTAGGAACCAAACTGATTGGTTGATGGCTCACTTGATAAGCACAAAGTAAGACTCGTGGCAAAAGGATTTGGACATAAATAAGGGGTTGATTATGAGGAGATTTTTTCCACCACAACTAAATGGGATACCATATGAACTCTCTTTGCCTTGGAAACTCATAATGGATGGAAAGTCCATCAAATGGATGTAAAAAGTGCCTTTTTGAATGAAGATTTGAAAGAAAATATTTTTATGTCTCAATTAGAAGGTTTTGTTGTGAAGGGACAAGAGCATAAAGTATGTAAGCTTATCAAATCCTTGTATGGCCTCAAATAAGCAATGCGAGCCTCGTATGAGAAATTCACTGAGCATCTTCTGAAACTAAATTTCAAACACTTTGATCTTGATGATGTAACTTTATTTGTTTTGAAAGTTGGCAAAAATATTGTCTATTTTGTGGTGTATGTAGATGATTTGCTAATGTCAAGGAATAATGAAAATTATATTTCACCTATAAAGAAAGAATTGAGGAAAGGATTTGAGATGACATATTTGGGTATCGAAGTAACCCAACATAAAAAATTTACAATCCTTTCTCAAAGGAAGTACGTTGGAGATTTGTTGAACAATTATGACATGGTTGAATTCAATCCTTTGTCCACTCCAATGGAACAAAATTTAAAGCTCACATCAAAATAAGGAAATGAATTTGAGGATGCAACTAAGTACAAACAACTCATCAGAAGCATTAACTACCTCACTATTGCCAAATCAGACATTGAGTTGCATTAAACCAAACCACTATTTAAGAAAATGGATATGTAAAATAAACAATATCCTTGAATCTAAAAAACATCTATTAGAATAGAATATCCATGACTAAAATGCTTCGGCATGTTTCAAGATATGAGAGGTATGGAAGTGAGGTTTTAATCTTGTATTTCAATGATCATGATCCCTAATCGTTATGACATTGTGTCCCACAACCTAATTTCCATGTTTAGTTTAATGCGACATGCCATTAATCAAAGTTAGCACCTTGATCTACCAAAGTAAACTTCACTATTCCATTTTTTTAACAATGGACCAATTTGGACAAGGACATAAAGGAGATTCAAGCATCAAATTCAAATAGCAACAAACTCATTTGCAGGATAGATGCAATGGCTTGGTTGAAGTTAAAAAAAAGGGGTATACACAACCATATTTATTCATGCATTTAGCTAGAAATTTACAACAAAACAAATTAGGCTTTACAAAATGTCTCATGTCCAATTGAATCATTCAATAATTTCAACATACATCAAATCAAAATGTTTTTTGTTTACAAAAAGTGAAGATCAACAATAGTGAAAATTTTCAAATGAGCCTTGCCTACAAGACACCATGACTAAAGTGGCAGAGCTCTATATACTAAGGTCACCGTATATTGTTTACTTCAAAGGCACACATCGTAAAATATGAGCAAGACTTGAAGCTAAATGAATTCGTTGGTCCCCAAAATATCAATGAGCTCCAACGTTTTTATCATCATCACTCTAAACTTCAACAATCCTCTCAATTGATTGTTGAAACACGATGGTTGACTAACAACCACTCTTATTCATGAAAAATCTTGGTTGGAAGTTAGTCATTTTGTATTCTTGGATAAACAATTTTCACTAAAGACCATCTCTTTACTTCTTCCTCCATACTAAGTTTCTATAAACACAACCCTACTTTGTTTACTAATACAATGTACCCTTCATATCCACCAAGACATGTATTTCATTGTAGCGTATATGTACTTTGGGTCCTTGATTGTCCTCCACTGATGTTCATTGGCATCCAGGGAAACCATATTAATGTTCACCCTATTAGAGTTTCAGTCATTTAGTTAATAAAAATTTCTCTTTAAATATATCCCCTCACCTGTAGGCCGAACTAGTTCATCCACACTACTGCCAAATTGAGTCCATTCATTTTTGTTGTCGTCGTTGTATATCTCTACCACCATATCCTTGTCTTGAGTAGAATTAGTTCCTATGATGAGCTTACAAAATCAGATATAATATATGGGTCAAAGACTAAACCAATGTAATCTTGTCTGGTAAGTTCAAGGGGATTTGAAAGTTTTTACCCACATTCTAGTCATAGGATTGCATATGTACAAATGCACATCAACACACAAATTTACATCAATATAAGTAGGATTTCTATCAATTCTTTAACAATTAAGTAGGCTTCTTCAACTGACCACAAGTTAAGCGAGCCTTGGAAGGAAATCCAGAGGCAATCTACATAATTTGTAGCCATTTTTAACCCCGATCCACAACTCATTGAAATTCAATCTTGACTATTTATAGGAATGATCCTTGTGCACAATCAGAAACACATGAATAGTACAAAACACTAAGTTGTATGTTAATGCTTTGAACTTTGAGGAGTGAAAAACTTCAATCCAAATTTTACACATTACACAAAACCTCAAGATGGCTTTGAGAGGAAGTCATGCAAAAATTTGAAATAAGTCTTCTGATAATCTCTTCCATATCCCTTCTTCCATTTCTATCTTGTTTGCTAATTTGAATTACACCCTATTGAAATTTGTATCCATGTTAGCGATTATAGTGTGGAAATCACACATGCAACATTCGATGAAGAAAGTTTGACCAAAGGTCTTGCTCATCTCTCAATCAAACTCAACTTCAAGGCAAAAGTTCCTTAATTTGGTGAATGTAGTTATTATATCTTGAAATAGATTTAGAATCACCCTAGGCTAAATCCCCATAACGATTATCTTCGCAAATGTTATGAGCACACTACTCGAACTCATATGAATGCATTGTACTCTAAAGTCTGTCACCCACTTGTGATTTGAACTCTCTAATTTTTTTTCTTGTACTTCGAAGTCCATTGCTCGCTAGTGATATCTCTCATTAATAATCCTCACTTACAGAGTAAGTATCATATTTCATTCCATTAAATTTCAATGAATCTGTTGATACATGGATGTAACATAAAGTTTGGGGGTATCTAATTTACTTATTTTTTTTGTACCTTGATTGTCCATAGTCTCAATACCCAGATGCCTACAATGAGAGTGAGGGGAAAATCAAATTAGCACACACCATCACCCTTGCAATAACACTTTGAAGTTGAAAGCCAATTACATGGTAGAAATATAACCTTTATTTTTTATATTAATTTGAAACAAATATTTTTAATCTTTCCCAAAGTTTGACATTATTATTATTATTGTTTGTTTGTTTGTTTTGTTTGTTTTGTTTTGTTTAGTTTTTGTTTTTGTTTTTGTTTTGTTTTGTTTTGTTCTTTGTTCTTTGTTCTTTGTTCTTTGTTTTTTGTTTTTTGTTTTTTTTTGTTTTTTGTTTTTGTCTTTTGTTTTGTTTTTTTTTTGTTTTTTAAGTTAAACATACAATACTTTGTCAATAAGTAACTCATTGTTGTAGTGCTCATCGATCGTCTTGGCTTATCGATGAGGACTAATAATAAAATCCATTCATCCATCAACCATCCTCGAGAAAATCTTAATCTATATGAACCATAGTTACCAAATTCGGTTGAATTGGGTTAAAGAAAATAGAAATTTGGCAATGTGGTTCGATTCAACGACTAATATGTCAAAGTTGATTGGATACATGGAAAAAATTAAACTAGACATCCTCCATTTGTACTCATTTGTAGGGGTAGCTCATGTCATCATACTAGAGTGATTAGGCGACGTCACCTAGCTGATGGAATCATGTGATCTATGAACTTGATGTGTGGAATTGGTTGCTTGACTGATCTTTGTTCTTCACTATTGCTCACATTGGCCTTCCTTCCTTCAATGTTTTCATGTCTTTTTGTTAAGAAGGTTTACCTAGTTTTGTACACCTTGTTTGAATAATTTGCCATATGTAGCAACAACTATGGAGATTTAGAGGTCAGGATGGTTGGGGACACTTAGGGATGAGAATCAAGTTGTGCTTACGGTAAAAAAGCCCATGGTGTGGTTGCTAACTAGGATGCTTTCTCACCGATTAACACACACACACACACACTCTTACACTTTTCTTGGGAGAAAATCTCCTTCCTTAATTCCCTACGAACTAAACCTTTCATATTGATTTCAATTGGTTGTCAGTCGTAGGGTTGTAGATCTATTGAGTAACACCACCCAAAATTATTATATAACATGAATGACATGTTAATCAATAATTGTTCAAGCAATTTATTAATTAATTAAGTTCGCCTACAAATGACTCACACAATACATTAATTAATTAATAATAAGTTAACTCACAAAGCACACATAAAGGACAAATAACATTGTAATAAAGTTTTATTTGTTGGTTGTGTCAAAGTTTATGGATGAACCGATTAATTTGGATCAAAGGTGATTGATAAATTTTATTAATAGGATATGGATATTTGATTTGTGTGAATAATTTCTTATGTAAGGAAAATAATAAACATAAGTTAAATTTTGTTATTGAAAAATGGAATGAATTTGTAATTTGCTATTGTAATTGAAAGTGAGAAAGGTTTTAGTGACTTGTTAGGCTTGCAAATTCACATACACATAAATTTGAAGTTTTTTTTCCTATGATTATCTCACATTATTCAAGCTTTGATGCACCTTTTACTTATAATATTCTTCTCCCATTCTGAATTCTTACCCTTCAAATATCTCAAACTTAAGATCAACAATGAGTAAGAGTTTGGTAATTATGGATAGACCTTTCACCACCTATGGTGTTTAGATGCTATGTAGCTAAGGGGAAGCTTATTTGACAAGCACTTGAGCCAAAATTGTGCAATATTTAGTTGTTTGTTTTTAGTAATATTTGTTGGAATCCAGTCCCTTGCTATTGAGAATTTTGTTGAAAAATCAGAGCACATAATTTCCACGCTTCTTGGATATTAGGAGAACATCAAACAACCACTGCAAAAATAACAAATGAAATTCCCAAAAATATCAACAATAAACTCAAATCCTTAATAACGTTCATGACATAATTAAAATTACTAAATTTAAACCTGTAATATTAATAAACTACTTTTAAATCAATTCATCAATTATTTCAATTATTTCATCTCATGTTGTTCCTATTATGCAATTGACAATAAAAAAAATTATAACAATCCACACCTACTCACTCAACAACAATAAACTTTTGAAAAAATGTAGCCAAATATCATATAGAATTCAAATTCGAACTCAACCTTGCTAAGTATAATATGAACTTTTTAAATGTATAACGACAAACCTAGAACCAATAAGGTCCTACAAATTCGGAACTCAAATTCGAATTCGGACTGAACCTTAGCACCCATGATATCATTTTTTTAGATGTATAGCAACAAACTTACAACCAATAAGGTCCTACAAATAAAGCACTATTGGAACTTTCACAACTAATATTTTTCCGTAAATTTTTGAATCAGCGATATTATTTCCCTCTTTATTCAGTATACTCACTCTGCAACTCGGGGGTGTCGTTATCCCTTTCAATAAATCTTCTCTAAACCTGCAACTCTGTATCCAAAGTGATTGATTGAGTGCGTCTAAGTTTTCAGTAAAGATAAGTAAACCTCCAAAATGTCTACGTCGCGCATGGAAACAGATGAAGAGCCGATCGTTCAGCGTTTTAATCTGTTCCACGACAAGCCACTCCCTTCCACGGTACTCACTGTTTTTTTTCTTCTTTCTGCAATGTTATATGCATTGTTTTTAAATCTGCAACCAAGACCTTTCGAAGTTTATATTGCTTCTTCTACATACTGTTTCGCAAACATGGATTTTGGACTTCTCGATTACCAGTCTTTATTATGTGTCACAGCATTATATGCTAGAGCTATTTTTTAACATAAGTCACCAGTATGCAGGGAGGACCCATGATTCACGTTTTTCTAAATGTTTAGGGTTTATTTTTCGTATTTTGGGCGTAACAGGTGGAGAGGGGCGAATGGCATCCGGACAAGGATTTGTTGGCTATGGTCACAGAAGACGGAAAGGTCGTTCTACACCGTTTGAATTGGGACAAATTATGGACCATCACTCCAGGTTTGTCCCCACATTGTCCTGCTTTATTAGATACGTGTGTCGGAAGTCAGTGCATTTGAAGTCGCAAGTAAATTTTACTCTAGAAGTTAAAAACAAAAGGCGAATCCGGGCTTAAAAAACACATTATTATTTTTTCCCTTCGGAAAATCCCTGGTTGATGTGATAGCATCCTCCATCACTCCAGTATCGACATGGTTGCCTGCAGTTTTGGTGTCAGGCCTTGTGGTTTGTGGTTGCATCCTGTATCACTCGGGTATCAACATGGTCATCCATAGTTTTGTTGTGTGGTTGCATCCTGTATCATTCGGGTATCAACATGGTCATCCATGGTTTTGTTGTCTGGCTATGTGGTTTCATACTCCGTCATTTTGGTATCAACATGGTCGCCTACTGTTTTGATGTTAGGTTTTGTGGTTTGTCTCTGGGGCTTGTGGTTGTTATCTGTGTAATTTAAATGCGGAGATGACTTATTTGAGACTAATTTCAGGATTAGTTAAAAACCCTAACCTCCAGAAGATATATCTCATTAGATATAACATTAAAATCTGAAAATTGATTCGCATGTAATTCTTTGTGTCTCAGTGTTTTGAAAATTTCGGAGTTTGAAACTTCATCGATTTTTTTTATAGTGAAAATTCCAAGATGGCTGTTTTAAAACTAATTTTAAAATTAGTCACATACCCTATCTAACCTATACTAAATCTCTGAAATTAGAATGAAGCAAAATATAAAATTTTAACAACTTTTATTATGATATTTCTCCTTAGTCTCCACAAAATTTCACCATTCAAAACTTCTTAGAATTTTTTTTATCGAAAATAAAAAAATTACTCGTTTGAGACTCATTTCAGGATTAGTCACAAGCCTTAACTTCCATAGGCTATATCTCCAAAAGTATAACAAAGTAGAACTTTAGATTCTGACCACGTGTACTTCTCTAATTCTCCTCAATCTCCTCAAAATTTCATTGTTTGAAGATTCCCAGGAAAAAAATTTATAGCCAAAATGTCACGATGCTTTGATTGAAGGAGCAAAACCCTATGGTCATATGCTCTGATACCAAATGTAATGATTCAAGTGCCTTAGAAATGATAAAAGGTCAATGAATACAATCTACTTTGAGGGGAACCTCCTTTTACAATGAATCCAATACAAAGACAAGATAACATGATTCTGAGACTAGGTATCCTTAGTGTGTGTATATATATATATAAGACAAACGGTACAATTATAATGAAAGGGTACAATGAAAGTTTTTGACCTACCTACTAATATAAAAATAGAAATGTAATAGCTCAATATTTACTATTTAGGGTTAATTAAGGTGTTTTATGTGCTTAACACTCATTTATTGCTTAGGGTTTGAACTTGAGTTTAGATTCTGGAAATCCTTATTCCTTTCCAAATTATGGGGTTACAATAAATAATTTAATTAACTTGATGAAGCCTTTGCTGCCTTCCATATTGTCCAAAGGAAGCTATAAACATGTTTTTATAATGGTTCGTAAGTGCTAGTTGAGGGTAACCATGGATAAGAATAGTAAACATGAGTAACAACCAAAATTCTAGTTCATATTTGAACCTTAGTAGCCAAGGCCAAAGGCTTAGTCAACTATTTTTCAATTTATTTATTTATCTATTTATTTATTTTTTTGTTCTGATATATTTGTATAACCATTTCGTATAGTTCCTTAAGTGATGCCTAAAAGGTGAGAAGGATGATTGAGAACTTAAAGACCTTCTTTGTTTGAATCCACATCTATGCTCGCTTTGATAACCAATTTAGAATATTGTGAGGTATTTATTTGTAGCACTAGTTTTCTCATTGATTTTTGGATCTAGATGTATGAAAACTCTAGAGACATTCCATAATGTTGTCCACCAATCCTTTGTCCTAAAGGGTGGTGAGGAAGGGGTCATTTGTGAAGTCTGCATGAACAAATTGTCCAAGTCTCTAATAGGGGAGAGGAATCCCTTTGATAAGCCCTCGTCCTAATCTCTGGGTAGTTAAATAACGCAAGGCTTCAACTACCATCACTTAAAGGGAAGGTGCTAAAGGACTACCTTAATGGACAGATTGAAAGAAGCCCTTCTCTTCTAATTTGCATTTGTCAGTGGAGAGGCAAGTCAATGCTTCTACAAAATGGAGTTTCAACTGTGCCCAAATGAAGGGCACAAGGCTTGGCACCTTAAGCATGGACAACTTGAAGGTCCTTTTGACCCTATTGTAAGCTTTCTTAAAATAAATTTTAATGAATAAGGTGTCTAGGCTTGAGCATTTAATGCACTCTATGCCTCCTCAAGTACTAAGGATGTTGTCTAGAATGAATTACCCTCTCATGAAGCTCGTTTTCCATGGGCAGATAATTTTAGGTGTTATGCGCTTCACTCTCATAGATAGGGCATTGGCCATTACTTTATATGATACATTCAAGAGTGTGACAGGTCTCTAGTTGGTGATAGGTTCATAATCTCTAAGCTCGGAGATAACGTAGATAAATTCTTTGTTGATGCTACTCTCTAATGCTTGCTTTTTCACTACTTCTTTGTATACTTGGAGTAGGTTTGAGCAGACATAATCCCGGGTCACCTTGTAAAATTCATACATAAATCCATCTAATCTAAGTGACTTATCTCCAACCATGTCCAGGAAGGCAATTGTCAAGTCATCCAAGGTTATTGATTGCTTAGAGGTATATGGGCTTATCCTAATTTATGAGGAAACATGTCCAAAAAAGTATGCATGACCACCCTTCATGCTTTGGTAAGGCCATTTGATTGAAAGACCATTCTATAATGGATGGAAAACTCTTTTACAACGCTCTCCTACAATCTAAGCCTTCCTTTGGGGGCACTGACTATAAAGGTTATTTTCTTAACTTTCTTTCAAAACCAATATCATGAAGAAGTATTTTATTAATTGGTCAAGAGACTTGAGTAAGTGTATTATTTCTCAAATTGGACTCCCTTGACAGGTTTAACTTTTAATTTCATTAACTTTCAAATGGTGTTAGAGCTTGGTGACCCTAACATGAAAATATTGGTTGAAAGAGTTGGATTGAAACTATTGAGCAACCTATATAAGTTCATCCTTGAAGGGCTTATGTTGCTCTTGCCCAATTAAGGCTAGCTATGAACCATAAACCCTTAAGCATAAGTTGGTTTAGGTGATGGTGTCTTTCCACCATTCAATCCAACTATCTTCTCTCAACTTTATGGTAAGGTTCCATATTCTTCTAATACAACTCATGCAACTTTATTTTCCGAACAGGGAAATGCTCATAGTGTTGAAAAAATTGACATTGGCAAAAAGTTGGCAAGGGTCCAAAAAACATCTTCTCGGAAACATTGGTGAAAAAATTGCAAACCACGACAAACATTAAAAAATACAAAATATATTCATTTTTTCAAAATTGGCAAGAATTGGGAAAATCAGCAAAAATCGAGACATAGGAAAATTGGGAAGAAAAAATACCAAAGGGAAAAAATGGTGGTTTTTTTGGGCTGAAGAAATCGCGATTTTTTGGCACATCGCCCTAAAAATTGGTGATTTTATCAACACTAATGCTTTTCTTGAGCCTTATTCTTATGCATTATAACTACACCCCAAGAAGTGTTAAAGTAAATGGGATAATGATTACATAATGTGGCCTCCCTCATTACTTGGGTAGGCCTAGGCTGCCCATGTTAAAGAAAGCATTTTGCACATCATGGCCTTGTCAAGCTTTTTGAGGCCCCTCTCATTGTCCTTACAAAAACTGGACCATGTACACTACAACTTAACCAACTCCTTTCTCTTGAATTTGTTAGGTTCATACAACCCTTCTTTGGATTCTACTGCAAACTAGGATTCCTTCTCTCCTTGAGGAGTTAGACAAGAAACATTTTTCCTTCTTGGGTATCAACCACATTGATATCTTTGCATATGAGCTAGTGAGCTCTTAGGATTTTATTATCCATACATCTCCAAATATGTGCCCTTTCTTCAACATCATTGGTTGCATAAATGTTTACTAAGCTCAACATGTTTCCATACATATTCAACATAATCCAAACAAATCTTTTTGCGGGGTCAATTCCCCTATCCATGGCAAAATCTCGCTAGGAAGAAACAATGGTTGGTATGCCTCCCTTGCCTTTTTTGTGGGTCGAAGTAAATACAATAACATTTGGCCGTATGTAGTTTGGTGAAATCTTTCATAAAAATGAAAACATCTTAAATTCTCGCAAACAAAAAATATTGAGACTATGAAACACAATCAATTTTTTTTTTGGATCATAACCTTTTTGTACAGTTCAACAAGTCCCTTAATGTTTCGTAATGCTATCGTCATTGGCTAAGGTTAGCAATGGTCTCCATATTATTTGAAACAACTATATCATTCAATGTATCCATAACAATGAAGGATTTTGAGGTTGGCGGGGCTTGGAATAAATGAATGAAATAATTGTGCATGGTGTAGATTTTGGGTTTTCTTTGACCTTCCCTGGGGTTTGGATAATATCGGGAGTTCCAAAGATAGTGTGCCCTTGTTACCACTTTAACTTTAAAGGAGTGTTTTAGGAGGCTTGCATTAGCTCCTTCACAACAATAGAGGCCATAGGTTGTTTGAAGCCAACATAGTAGAGGTCAATGACGTATTAGCTTGAGCGTTTTGGGTGATAGTAGTCACATGTACTTTTGAGTTCTTTTGAACCACTTGCACCCATCCTCCTTCAAAATATTTGCTAGTTTAAGGGGCTAATTGAGCTTGATTCATTTGATGTGCTTGGTTCACTAGAGATTAAAGTGGGTCCGTCTTGGCACTAACAAACAATCACACATCTTGTGGTGTAAGCTATGGCAATTAAAGTACACATCATGAAGATTGAATACCAGACAATTTGTTTAGACACTTATCCAGCTAAAGTCAAACTCTTCAAGTTCTATAGGCAAATCAACTTTGAGGCAAAGCTGCTTTTGTGGGCAGGGTTTGAGAATATTTTAGGTTCATGTTAGATAAAGCTGTTCGATGGCTTGGGAATAAATTAGAGGATTGGCCAACACTACATAGATAGGAAAGAATACTCTACCCACATCGAGCAGTTTAACTATCCACTCTGCACTGAGAAACTCTTGAATCATTGATAAAACAAAAGGGCATTTCTACAATCCAAGGGCTTTGAGAGGGAATAGCTTCACAAGAATATACTTTAAGAAAAGAAAACAGATAAGAGCCTTTAGATGGGCTTTTGGTACTTTGGCAGTGCCTGTTGGAAAAATGCAATGTGGCAGCTATTAATTCCAATTTTCCTTAACATTAATACTTGTTTGTGAACTTTAGTATTCTTCTTGTGTTTCTTTATTAGATCTTCATCAAACAAATATCAAGAACAAAATAGTAAAGACAGTGGACACAAAAGTTAGGCTCCAAGCCAGGGCAAAACCCCTCCAAGGGGAAAACTCAGAAAACTCTTCTCTCCTTATAGAATCTTCGAATGAAAGAACAAAGACCCAAATCCTAGACCAAGTCCTCTTCCAAGTACCAAGTCAACCCTTTCAGATTATCACAGCTCAATCCTACATCAACCAACTTTTAGTTGCAACTTTGACCCTGCAATTTCATCTTGCAACTTCGGTCTGCAACTTCGGCCTTGTAGTTGCTGTAGAAAACCCTAATCCAACGACTTCAAGAGTTCTTCCTTGAGCAAGACAGGTCCTCCCAAGGTCAAGATAGAATATTCTCTCTTTTAACAACTTTGTCATTGCAACTCGTTCTCTTGCAATTTAAACCTACAGTTTCAACCTTCTTTGTAGTTGCAAAAACCCTAGAACTTCGCACTTGTGAGAGAGATAGAGCTCAAAAAAAAGTTTTTTTTTTTTTTTTTTTCATCGTGGATTCCTCTTGCCTTTTTAGACCTTCACTCCTCCTTCCTTGCTTCCTCTTTTCTTAGATTGAAACTTTTCTTAGAAGATCGAACTTGTTGGTGAGTGAGTGCCAAATGAGGCCGGATCTGCTCCTTTATATAGCCTTTCCAAGGGGCCGAATTCCCTCCTTTACGCTGACATGAAGCTTCCAGGGCCGACTTGTACTTTGGAGGTTTTTCTAGGACTTTCTTGACTCAAAATAAATTCTTTTACAAGATATTTTTTTGCCTGGAAGGGTCTTATAAACATGATGTTGACTCTCTTGACTCATGACAATATATCCTATGACCTAACAAACCCTAGAAGCACGAAGAACATGCTTTTACCTAGAAGACCATCAATAAAGAGCATGAAACCCATGTTTTTAAAACAATAACTTTTTCTTTTCTTCTTTTGTTTGTTGCATAAAATACATATTGAAATTAGTACAATATTAATTATGAAGACTGAAACTAGTTACATTTCCAACAGTCCCTCTTAACTAGGGAGGTATTCATAATTGTACAACCAATACAACATCATTCTCAAACGGAAGAGCTCCCATAAACAGAGTCAAATTGATAAGCCAAATTGTAAGCATCAACATTATGACTAACACTATCCTTGAGGTCTAACAAGACAAGCTCAACTTCATTCGAGAGCATTATGCTGGGAGGCTTTACGTGTGATATTGCACTACCTCTACAAGGCACATACCCCATCCGAATGTTCACAAGGTATGTCCTTTTAGGACTATTCTTATCTTGGATTTCCATTCCTGAATCCTCAAAGAATATTGGTCCTCTTCTGTTGAGAAATCTATAGGCAACTAGATTAACTGATTTCTCCTCTTGATAACTGCTTGTGATGTGTTTTTACTTAACTTGATTAGCTTCTTCTTTCACTTGATAATAATTAGTGTTTTCTATCATCAAACAACTACCAAACAATAAAGAACAATGAGACAAGAGGACACAAGATATAGGCTTATTAGCTAGGGCCAAAACCTTTCCCTTGAGAGGAAAACCCATAGGAACTCCTCTTCTTATAGAACTTCAATTGACGAATTCCAAGACCTATGACCCTTGACTAGGGCTCCTCCAAGACCAAGTCAAACTTCTCCTTGAAGCACTTCCTTCTCTCAAAGTCAACCCAAGTCAAATTTGCCTTCCAACAGCGTCCACTTCTCCTTTGACCAAGATTTCGGACCTCCAACTTTGACTGTAATTTTGGCATGTAATTTTCGGCCTCCTGCAATGACTGCTACTTCTCATGTGTGAGTTGATTAGGGCAGAATTAAGAGGCTTCTCTCCTTTGCTTTGCTTGGACTTTTCTTCTCATGAATTCAACTTGCAAGAGGGATCCTTTAATGCTATGTTTCGACTTCTTTTTAAGGTTTGCAGTTTTTCACTTTTAGAAACCCTAGTTGCAATCCACATGTGTGAGAGAAATTGGCCCTGTTGTCGCCCAAAGTGTACACCAAGGGCCACAACGTTCAGGGTGGGCGCTGTCACTCTGATCCATGCCCACTCTGTTCTAGCTCTCTCCTAGGCAAGCTAAGGGGGTAGTCCGTAAAGGGTGAAAGGGTGGATGATGAAGGGAAACTTGTTGGAAACCAACAAGTTCTAGGAGATGCACTTAGGATTATCTTGTTAACCTGACTTAAATTAAATGCAAGAGTGATTAATTGAGCAGTGCTTAGGCTATTCAATTAGATTAGACTATTTAGATTTAAAGTTACGAGACCAGTGATTTCAACAACAATGCTTAGAGAAATTAATTTGCAGAATAATTGGATTATCAAGTCACAAGATAACAAGAGCTGTTTAAGGAAAACGAGTTAGAGAATGCAATGCAAACCAAGTTAAGATGAGGATGCAAATGATAATGACAATTAGTCAACTTGCATTCGAGGTGGCAAGATTATAAGAGATGAGAAACTACCAACAATATTACTGCCTCTTAGAAAATGTGTTAATATGCTTGAAGCCTCAAATAAGATAGATGCTTGAAAAATATAGTGCTACAAGCTTATGATAACGTTGGGAAAGCAAAACACAAGTACAGTGATAAGCGAATCCTCCCAAATTTTACTTGTTTTGACAGTTGAAACAATTCGAACTTGCTAGAGATCCTACAATTATTAGATTGGCAGATGAGAAATTCTAGGATATACACTACAAAAGACAACAAATTTCCCAATTAGATCCTTCAAATGCTTAATAGCAAATTCAATCGTGAGTGTACTTAAGTTGTGAGATGAAGGGATACGAAAGATAAGTTGCAGACACAGGAATGCCTTCAACAATGCAATGATGCAACTTCACTTCTCATGAGATGCTAGAGCTATCAATAATGCAATGGTGCAGGAATGAGGCAATACGAGATTCACGACAAGATTAATGCTTCATAGTCATCCAAAATAGCACAAATGACACTTAGATCAGTCCAATGTCATTAAAAGATGGACAATTGCAACCTGTTGCCAAGTATGTATCAGTCAATGAGATCCATTGTTTTAAGATCCAGCCGGCTTGGAATTGACTCGGCCGAGTTGGTCCGAGCCGGAAAAAAATTTCAACCTGGTAGAAAATTCGGTTCGGTTGGCCGGATTCGTAACTACTCGGCCTGGTAGCTGATAGTGGCCAGTGAACCATAAAAACACGCCTTTTTTTGATTTTTGTTTTTGTTTTTTTTTTAAATTTTCTAAGTGTGGGGGACTCCAAAGGGGTTTATGAATTAGTTTGTTGGTCTTTGGGGTCCATTCCCCTCTCCCAAACCCTAGTATTTGATCATATTGCCTTACTTTTCATCCTTTTACTTAAATTTTTAACATTACCGTGAAATGACTCAGGATGTTTGAGAGTGGTTTTGGCCTCATTGGATTTCATATGGAGAAAGTAGAATTTTAGATTTCGTTCAAAATCCAACAAACTTATCGATTTTTCAGGATTTCAGGATTGGGGGATTGCAATGTTTCCATTGAATTCTGTCATGTATTAGGGTATGGAACTCATATTTAATCGAGAGCACCAATCCCTCTATGTACCTTGATGTTAGTGACAGTGGTTGTCAAACTCCTCCAGGATTCGCTCCCAAACCGGGAGCTTCCGAAAATGTCGCTCCCGCTCTCGCTCCCAAGTAACATTGAGTCAGATGATGTTGACAACTCTAGCAGTAGCCAGTAGTATTGGTCACAGACTTTTGTTGTAGAGGCCATTTCTAGCCTCCTTGGTTATGTGTTTTTGTTTTGATCTCTATATCATCATCGTGTATGTACTGGATAGTGCACTGGGTGCCATTTTTATATAATGGATATATTCATGAGCCTAATTTGATCATATGTTGTCTTCTATCTATGTTCTAATGCTGTGTGTTTGGAAACAAGAATGAAAATCTTTAAAATTATGTGTTTTTATAAAAAATAAATATTTAATGTATTTTTTACAACGACCGAGTCATTGAAATCAAGCCAGCCGAGTCAATACCGAGTCAGAGTCGGAGTCGGAGTCGACCCTCGGCCGAGTCGGAGTCCGAGCCAGAGTTTTAAAACATTGATGAGATCTAAGCACAGGCACAATGATAAGCTAGATTGCTAACAATAAAACAAGTCAATCCCAAAGCAATTAGCCTATTTGTAATGATCCTAAATAGGAAATACAAGTGATAACAACAAATATTCTACTCAGCGAAATACAAAAACGAAATGTTCAGCAGACACCCATATAAAAACTGTAAATGGAGAACTTCTAAGCCATTTTATTATTTTTTTGCAAGCCAAATACAATAGATGATGGAATGGTGCACCTGGGCTTGTCTCAATGGATAAGCAAGACCAAACCCAGGTAGGAAAAGGGCTGAGTTGAAGGCTGCCCAACTGCTGCACCACTCTGCACTGCATTGCCCAGAAAACTACAGCTCTGCTGAAGTTCGAATGGCTGGAATGGGTACTAAAACGGCCCAGAAAATTATATCCTTTTAACCTCGAACTCCTTGGCCAAAACCCAAAAAACCTAGAATGGATTTTCGCTGGTTTTGACTTTGGTTTTTTGCCCCCTTGGAGCCTCACCCCAAGTTTGGCTACCAAATTCGACCTGCTAGAAACTGGCTGCAAATCCACATGCAAACTCCTCCAAAATGTTGGGTTTACCCTTGCTATCCAACTCCTAACTCCCCGAATGAACTCTTGGCCCAACCCAGTTGCTCTCCAAGCACCACGAAATTCTGCGTTCTCTCAGCCCAGAAATGTGAATTGCTGGAATGTTGGCCCAACTGGTTGAAAGCTGCAGCGAAAATGCCTATCCAACGTTGCTACCTTAGCTCCCTCACCTCTCGGCAAGTTGTGTGATCCCTGCTGGTCTCAAACTCCCTTTGCGTGATTCTTGGCTGCCCAGAAATACGCACTCCCTTCCTCTGCGCTGTTGCTGATGTGTGTCACTGCCCAGGAACTCCTGAAAACTCTTGTAGAACAACCTCCCTAGGATGGGCATGGATGGTCCCTTGAAGTAGAGGTTGAATCTCCCGCGTGAGAGACTCATGGCTAAACAACCGATAGACTCGCTAAACAACAGGGTGAACAAGTGTGTGTTTGTTTGCAAATGTCAAAGATGAAAACAAAATGAGAGCTGATTTCTCTTTATAACTCCTTGGGCCCTCTTAGCCTCATGTGGGCCCCTCCATCCACCCATTCGATTTTCCCTCCAAGCATATCGATTGGCTAATTCGAACTACTATTTGGGTGGACCCCACATTCCACTAGCAGCTAAATAAAGTCGATTTGGCCCCTAAGTCCCTTAGTCGAAAGTGTGGGACCCTCTTCCTTAGTAAAAAATGTGCAAAATTGTGTAGCAGTACCCTGTTACGAATGTGTTTGAGAAGGGACATGACAATCCTCCCCTCCCAAATGTTGCTTGCCCTCAAGCAACCTCAAAGCTAGGTACTCCAAAATGTGCTCACCCTCCCAGGTGTCATCCTCATTTGGCAAGTTCTTCCAATGCACTAAACATCGCTTGTCCTCAAGCAATGCCTGAACAAACACCCTCTCTGACTGTGGACCCCCACTATCACTGCAAACTTCTCCAGGGTCCCAAATGTGCCATTGGATCATCCCTGATCGTTGTACTATCCTATAGTGAAGGAGTCCCTCAATACCAGGATCCCAAGCCAATCTGATTAACATGAATCTCCCCTTGCTCCACTCACTATCTTGCCAGATATGGGCATTAGAACCCCAGTGTCTATCACCAATAAGTAGAGCATCCTGACGATATAACACTCTGCCCAAATCCTCATGAAGTTGCTCTACCGAATAGTCCACCCCATGCACTCTGATTGTGGGCCCTTGAAGATACAACTCAATCCCTATGTGAATGAAGCCTCTCTTGCATGACCTCCTTGTGAAATCCTCTTATTGGCCATCCTGCCATGTTGATGAAGTCTCCCACGCCCTTAGCGAATCACTGAAACCCGATGGAGAATCTTGATGACCCTCCCCTATAGAAACCAGCTCACCCGTATGGGTATTTGAACTGCTAAGTACTATGACGCTAGGGGTCCCATGCTGAACGCAACAAGAAGTTGTCGTGTTGACCCCGCGACACCCTGGTCATCACTACTTGTCTATCCTTTTTGCTTGCCGCTGTGATATGTTGCTAGTTGTTGGGACTCCTTTGTGCCACGTCTTTGACTCTTGTAGGTATCCAATAGGTAGGCACCGAGCATCAAGAACCCATGTTGCAAATAACCAATTGCTCCGTGCCTGCCAAATCACATAGCAAGATCTGCTATCCCAACTTCTGATGATTTGCCCTGGTCCTGTTGGAAGCCTAGGCATCATCCTGCCAACAAGGGCTACCATTCCTCGCACCTCATGCTCACCTAATGTCTCAAGTTGTTGAGCTGGAAAAGCACCATACAACTCCCTCTCGGTCATCCCCCCAAGTGTGACCCTAGGGGTGGAACATATGCTACCTCGACAATCAACCATGTTATCCCTAAGCCTGTATCTGTCAACTCGTGCACCTACCAAGTGTCTCAACTGGAGAGTCTCCTCCCAGCCCATGACACGCGGTGTCTCATCCAACTGCCTAGGGTGAGCCTCCCATGCCGTGCTGCCTGAATTGAGAGTGTCAAGGGGCAACAACCAAACATTATGTGACTGTAAGCAACACCGGAGGAGGATGGGTGGGTTTGTCCAGAAGGGTATGATCAAGAATCTGCCAAAATGCTCAAGAGTAATCCTACAAATGTCCTTGTCTCTACCTTGGATTTGCTGACAACCCCCTTGAGGCCCTATCTCCGCTAAACATGGTGTCACCAGATGCTCAACCATGTCCTCATCGATCCTAGGTGAGATGCATCCAATGGTACACCTATTGCCCCTGTCCATAAGTCTCCTTGGAGGTAACGCTCCAAGCGCCCAATGCACTGCATCATTTGCCACTGCATACCACCCAATACCACCGCACTCATCGACATGCCACTGTATATCGCAACCTGTCTTTGTACACCATGTAATACCCTCGGCTACAACCATACCATCCTGTATTGTCCTGTGTCCTGCTTGTGTCATTGCACCTGTCACTCCCCACACGTCCTCAATGTGATGCGAGTCACTCCTCCTACTCCACAGTGTCAACCGGCATGCTGTGGTATACTACCATGTATCTCTGTGCTCCTTTACAGGCCACTGCTCCTTGTTGCATAGCCCTGCACACCACTGGGTGCTATGGCCTAGAATTGGGTTTGTATGCATTAGGGCACATCCCTCTATATAAAACTAGACCTCGCGACCTGACTTTGTGCAGTCTTGTGTACCACTGCCTACTATCATACCACCCTGTAACACATGGTATCTCGCATGTGCCAAAGTTTCCGCCACTCTAATAGTGACCCCACCATGACACGCTTCATGTCCATCCTGGTAGACCTAAGCACCCTAACTCCACTCTTGCTAGGGGGGATATTGTTGCTGTGCCTAGAGTTGCGGGGGAGCGCTCCCCCCGAATCCGCTCCCAATCCGCGCTTCGGGCGGGAGAGGCTCGGGAGCGTGGTCCCGATAAAAAAATTTGCGCTCCCTGCCAAAACAAGAAGTGACTTCGGCAGCATCGCTCCCGAAGTGAAAATTAAAGCCCAGGAGCGATCGCTCCCAATCACTCCCGAGCTTTTAATTTTCGCTCCGGGAGTGACGCGAGCGCCGCCGAGAGCGAAAAGCGCGAAAAAAATTGCGGACGCCAAAATTTTTTTAGTTTTAAAACTTTTTTTTGTTTTGTTTTATAAGGGCTTGTGGGGCATTTTTAATTTCATTGTGACTTGAATGAGTTGAGGAGAGCTAAGGAGATTGTGCAAAGGAGCGAGGAGGAGCGAGGAGCGAGTGTCGAGGAGCAAGGAGCAAGCCTGCAAGGAGGTTAGTAACTTAGTAATTTAGTAGTTTAAACTTTAGTTACTTAGTAATTTAGTTTAGTTTAGTTAGTAATTTAGTAAATGTATAACTTATTTCTAGATTCTAGAATGATGAATGATGAATCTAAATAAATTAAATTAATAAATAGTAAAACTAAATATATTTTTAATTTTCTCATTCCCATTCCCATTCCCATTCCCATTAAATTTTGCAGATTCAAAAGCCTACAAATATTAAACATCATGGACCTGGTTATATTTCTTGGCATTTTCTTCTTCTTGGTCCCTTTTTTGGTTATTATGGTGCTGGAGAGTAGGAAAATAAGGGGTCAAAATGAAGAGGGGGATGAAGAAGTTGGAGAAAGTAGATTTGATGAAAACCCCGGTGAGGAGGAGCTGGAGGAGGGTGAACATGACTCTCAGAAAACTAAAAAAGGCCAAACCCCATTGTGGAAATATGTTAACAGGCCTGAAGCAGGGAAAGGGGGTGGAACTAATAAATTTCATTGCCCCCATTGCAACAATAATTACACAGGTTCATACACGTGCTAGAAAACACCTCTACGGGAAAAGGCCATGGGATGGAGATAAACAAATAGGAATCAAAATTTGTGCAGTTGTGTCAGCAGCAGATAAAGCGAAATACATAAGGGAAGAGGAGGAAGCCCAATACAAATCTAAAAAATCAAGGGGTTTCTTTGAACGAAGCTCACAATCACAAGCACAAAGAACTCCTTCAGCATCCTCCCGAGGCAGTGGATATGGAGGCATAGGGTCACCAGCTTTAAGGCGTAGAACCATATCAGATTTCCTTGATGAGGGGTGTAGGAATCATGTGGATTCAAAAGTTTACAAGTTTCTCTATGCATGTGGGATAACATTCAATGTTCTTTGCTCACCTTATTGGCACGAAATGGTTTTTGCCATAAATGATGCCCCTAAAAGATATAAGAGCCCTGGGTATGACAAGGCAAGAACCGTTGGACTTGATCATGAAAAAGCAAAAACTTTGAATATAATGACAAGTTATTGGACTGACCATGGGGTTTCCATTGTATCTGATGGATGGACAAATGTAAAAGGCAAGGCATTGATAAGTGTTCTTGCTGTGTCTGTTAGTGGTGCCATCTTTCTAAATGTATATGATTACTCAGAGAAGTTCAAGACAGGCATCAACATTGTAGAAGCATTACTTAAAACAATTGACTGTATTGGGCCATACAATGTCATCCAAGTCATCACTAATAATGCTCCTAATTGTAAGGCAGCAGGAGCAATTATTGAGGATAAATACCCCAACATATTTTGGTTTGGGTGTTTGGTTCACACAATGAACCTTTTGATGCATGATATTGTTAAGAACAAAAAAGAACAATACAAATGGATTGGTGATTTGTACAAGAAAGGCAAACAAATGATAAAATTTATTACAAATCATAGCAGTACCCAAGGCCTTTTCCGTAGTCACTCAAGATTGGAGTTGTTGAAGATTGCAAGGACTAGATTTGGTAGCTATTACCTCACCTTCAAGCACCTTTTGAAGGTAAGAGAGTCATTGGCTAGCATGGTATCAAGTCCACACTGGAAGGTATTAAAGGAAAGGGCTACAAATGCAGCTGACAAGCAAGGTTCTGAACAGGTGGAGGAGACAGCTCTTGATGGTATGTTTTGGGCACGTGTGAGGCAAGTATTAGATTTCACCAAGCCCATTTATCACATGATTCAGTTTGCAGGTACAGATAAACTAGTGATTGGCGAGGTGTATGAGCAAATGGATACCATGTTGGGGCAAATAAAAGATATTGTTCATAACAATGATCCCAACTTGTATACACTGATTCACGATTGTGTGTGTATACGGTGGGATAAACTTAATGTTCCACTACATTGCTTGGCGTATATCCTTACGCCAAAATACTATTCTACATCTTGGTTGGGCCAACCTACACCAGGGGGTGGGGTTAGGATCAAACCCCATATAGATGAAGAGGTATCTACAAGATATTTGCAAGCATTAGAAAAGTTGATACCTAACAAGGAGGAATGTGCTAGTGTGCGTCTTGAATTAGGCAGATACTTCAGTTGCACTGGTGTGTTTGGTACCTTTCATGCAATGGAAGATAGAGACAGATTTGATTCTCTCACATGGTAGGAATCATATGGCGGCCATGGACTTTTGCCAAAATTGGTAAAAAAAAGTTCTCTCACAAGTTGTAAATACTTCTTCTGCAAAGAGGTGTTGGAGCACCTACAGCTTCATACATAATGTGAAAAGAAACAGACTCAATGAAAAATGGGCAGAAAGCTTGGTTTATGTGCACTACAACTTGAGGTTGTTGAGTTATTACTGTGATCGGGCTTATGAGGATCCCACATATAAAGTTTGGGACAACCACCCAGAGGATGATAATTTGGAGGATGGCACTATACATCTTGAAGAACTGGAAGCGGAACTTATGAGAGAGGAAGATGAAGCAACAACCATGCCACATCCACCATCCAGTAGCAGTGCTTGAGTTCCGAGTCTTGTTCCTTTGTTGTTGCCGCCTCCATCTACACCCTCACGTGGAGGGCATGTGCCTTCTGGTTTTGGTCGTCGGTCTGTGTGGGAGGCTCCTAGAAGACCACCACGACCTGCCCATACATTAGACACTTCTCGTGGCAAGGGCCACATGTAGTAGTAGATAATAGATTTACAGTTTACTTGTCTTTTCTAGTTTCTATTAGTTTTCATAACTGTTGAGTCTTGACTCTTTCATATCATAATGATATTTTTTGTAAACAATATATGACTGTGACAATTTAAGTTTGAAGTTTGAAGTTGGCAATTATAACTCATTCGTAATGATTATGAATTATGAATATGATGCTTCATGAAAGTTGTTTCATTTCATTTTATAACATTTCATTTCATGTTAAATACTATTTCTTGTAATGGTTAAACTTTAAACTTTAAACTTAGCTTACAAGTACAACTTTGGTGATCAATGATGATAAATGTTATATATTGTATTTTCAATTTTGAAAGCTTGAAGTTGAAACTTTAAGATTGATGAGTCATGATTCACGAGACTCAATATGTTGTATGTTACTAACTTGTGAACGTGGTTGATGAAGATTATAACTTCTAGATGATTGATGTTATATGGTTGATGGTTCAATGATCAATCCATGTTTTTTTATGTTTTTTATATCTAATTCATCATTCTACATGTTTTTGTTGACATATATGTATCAAAATATAAAAATTATGAAAAATATATATATTATATAAAAATCACTCCGGGATTCGCTCCCAAAACGGGAGCTTTTGAAAATGTCGCTCCCACTCCCGCTCCCCGCTTTTGCTCCCGCTCCCAAGTAACACTGGACCAGACACTACATCAACTTGAACAAGACCAAAGACTGCACAAAATCCCAACACTACACTAAAGGTTGGTTAGATAAGATATATTATTTATGCCCACAAGTGACCAAAATAGATAGGCCAATGAGATTAGAGAGTATAAGGTACAACAAACCAAAATAGTGATGTGGGAGTGTCTTGAGGGAAGAAATTATATTGTAGTTATATATTGATCGATAAGAATGATGATGGTATAATAACCTTCATGACAGTTTACCTATGGCATTGACTAGTCACGAGGTGAAAAGGTATGTGCCCCCTAACTTTTCATTTAATTAATTAACTTATTATTATTATTTATGTTTATTATTATGTTTATAACATCGCTGCTCTCTCAAGGAATGTTTTGTCCTCAAAGCATAAGAAACAAGATTTTCTCTAGTTGGGCATGTCTCCATGGTGAAATGAAGTTTAACTATTTATATGGGTTTGACTTTGTTAGCACCTAAGTGTTGGTGAGGTTGTTGTATGTTGTTTCCATCTTCTTGAGAGTGGAAATTTCAACGTCATATAATTTGTAGTGTTGTCCTTGCCAATTAAACTCCATAAATTGTTCTTCAAGGTTTGTAGTATAACTTTCCAACAGCATCAGTCATTCCATAGTTTTAAAAATCGGTTTGGTTAGACCAAAAATTAGCCAAACCGGCCAGTTTGGTACCTAACCGGTCCTAACCAGTCGAGTCTGTTGTCACTCAAATTGTACAGGCAAGATGCGACAATGCTTAGTGTTATCGCTCAGATTGTACAAGCACTGCAACAATGGCTCAGGGTGAGGGTTGTCACTCTGATCCCCACCCACTCCGTTCTAGTTGTCTCCCAACAGCAAGCTATGGGGGGTAGTCCCTATGGAGATGTGAAGGTGGGAGGCAGCTAGATCAGAGTGATAGCCCCCGCCCTGAGCCGTTGTCGTGGTGCCTATACAATCTGAGCGATAACATTTTATGGCATCGTTGTCGGGGATATCTTATTCTCAGTTCTAAATCTTTCATCTTTTCATCACCTTATCTTTCTTCCTCTCACTAATCCTTTCATCTTGTTCATTCACACTTTTAACACCTGGGCATTTAGGTTGGTTTCATTTTGGGTGGCAACTCCACTTATTCAACCATTCACAAGAGCTTACTCTAGAAAGAACCTTGGTGGATTGGTTAACCCCACTCCCGATCCTGAAAAGGTTCTAAGGGCCCAATTAAACAAATTACATTCTAGAGAGAAATTAAATTTTCTCAGACAAAAAGCCCTCCCTGATCTCCATTTTCTTTTCATTAATCCTGCTAATCAAGATATCAAGGGTGATTATTATAGTCCTTGCAACTTCACAAATATCCAAGGGTATCCTCACAACCTTCCAAATGAATCTACCATGAGCAAGCTCCCAACCTTCTAAGGGAACAATGCCATCAATGTTGAAGATCATATAAAGAAGTTCAACACATTCGTGCAAAGATTCGCTCATGTTGCTGCTTACAATCATGAAGATGTCAAAATGAAGTTATTTGTTTTATCATTAGAAGATGGTCCTCTCAATTGGTTTCATGATAAAGTTGATAATGCCTTTGACTCTTTGTGATGTTCCTATGCAGGAATACAAGTGATATACAAGCATACAAACAGTTCAGCAAACAGAAAAACAAAATAGACACTAAGCACCCATGGAAAAGTTGGAAATAAGGAATTGTTGAGCTATTTTATTACTTCTTCAAGATCAAAATACAATATCAAATAGAATGGTGCACCTGGGCTTGTCTCAATGAACAAGCATGACCAAACCAGATGAGAAATCGTTGAACTGAAGGTTGCTACAACTGTTGCACCACATTGCACTGCATTGTCCAGAAAACTGCTCTTTCTGCTAACTTCGTAGGGTTGGAATCACTACTTCTCGTGCTTAGAAAATTATGATATTCGAGCTCCTTACTCCGTGGCCTAAACCCAGAAAAACCCATGAAGGAATTTGGTTGGTTCAAACTTCTGAAATTCGACCCCCATGGAGCCCAACTTCAGCTACAACTGCAAAACTTGGCCTGCTAGATTCTAACTGTAAAACCTCCTAGAAAGTGTCCAAAAATGCTGAGATGATCCCTCCTACAGATCTCCTAACTTCCCGGATGAGTTCCTAGGATGTAGTTCTTGCCCTCAAGACCCACGAAATTGTTGAACTGGCCCTCTGCGCTATCTCCCAGGCCTGGAATTCGAACTGCTGGGTTGCTGGCTCCTTTGGCTCCAAAACTCTCACTGAAAGTTGGCCCAATGTTGTCCTTCAGATTCCTTGGCTCCTCCGGCGATTGGTTGATCCAAGGTGGCTCAATCTCCATTTGCGTGTTCTCACTGAGGCCCAGAAATATGCATTTCTTGAGTGTAGTTGAGTGATGGTGTTGTGGAAACTCCCCGTATCTCCTGAAAATGCTTGTGGAACTGCCTTCCTAGGGTGGGCACTCGAAGTCCCCAGAAGGTAAGGTTGAATCTCCCACTTGAGAGATTCATGGTTGAACAGCCAGTTGATTCAATTAAGCAACTGAGCAAACGGTCAGTAAATTCAATATGCAAGGTGAATGAATGATCCAAATGAGAGCCTCCTCTTCCTTTTGTCTTCGTGGGCCTTCCTTGCCTCATGTGGGCCCTTCCAATTAGCATTTTGAATTCCCTCCAAGCCATTCGAATGGCCTAGTTCGAATTCCAACGTGGGTGGCCCCCACCTTCCACTAGCAATCTAATTAAGCTGAAATTTCTCCTATGTCCTTAACTCAAACTGTTGGGTCCTTTTCCTTAGCCAAAAATGTGTAGAGATAACCTATTACAAATGTGTTTGAGAAGGGACATGATAGTCCTCCCCTCCCAAATGTTGCTTGCCCTCAAGCAACCTTAGAGTTGGGTGCTCCAAAATGTGCTCACCCTCCCTGGTGGCATCCTCATCCAGCAAGTTCTTCCAAGTTCCAGCGTACCAAGAACTCCCTGATGGTCCTACTCCTCGCCTTCCTCTCCCTCCTCTCCAAGATGGTCTCAAGCTTCAAAATCAAGTGGCCCTCATCATCCATTGGGGGTAACTCTACTGTTGTTGTCACTTGTTGCCCCAAAACCTTTTTAAGGCACGAGACATGAAATACGTTGTGAATCCTGCTCCCCGAAGGCAACTCCAGCTCATACGCCACCCCCCAACTCATTTGATTACCTTGTATGGCCCATAGAAGTGGGGTTGTGGCTTCTTGGCCCCCTTTGCTTCAATGTGGATTGCCTGTACGACTATAGCAGAAGGTACACCAAGTCCCCCTCCTCGAAACGCCTCTCTGTCCGATGTCGGTCTACGTACACCTTCTGTTAGTTCTGTGTTGTCACTAAGTTATCCTTGAGAGCCTTGAGGATATCTTGGCTCTCTTGGATCCAATCTTTGGCTTTTGGGGCCCGACTGTCTCCAAAAACAACATCAGCAAAAGATAACGCATCATATCCATACAAGGCATGGAAAGGAGTCATACTAATGGATATGTGGTGGGTGTTGTTGTAGCAGTACTCGGCCAAATGCAGCCACCGGATCCAAGCCCTTTGATGTCTTGTCATGTAGTTCCTCAAATACCCCTCCAACCACTGATTAACTCACTTTCTTTGGCCATATGTCTGGGGGTGATAGCTCATGCTAGGAGTAAGCTCGGTACCGACCAATCTGAAAATCTCCTGCCAAAAACCTCCCATGAACCTGCTATTCCTGTCACTCATAGGCTCTTAAGAAGCCCATGTGACCGGAAGATCTCCCTAAAGAACAACTTTGCAACCTGTGCAGTTGAATACCTAGTGAGGATGGCAAAAAAGTGGGCATACTTGGTCAATCGATCAACCACTACATAAATGCAGTCCTTGCCCTGCACTGTGGGGAGCCCCGTGATGAAATCCATAGATATGCTTTCCCATTTTCCCTTGGGGATGGGAAGCGGTTGTAGCAATCCTGCAGGGTGAATCAACTCCCCCTTGTTCCACTGACATACCTCACACCCCTGTACGTGCTTCAGCACGTCCCCTTTGAGGCCCTTCCATGTGAATCTCTCCCTGACTACCATATACGTTTTCTGGAACCCGTGGTGCCCTGACAATGGCGAGTCATGTGCTGCTTGGAGCAATCTCTCCCTCAACTACAAGTTGGGCACCAAAAAAATGTGCCCCTTGTAATAGATGACCTCATCCATCACTTGGTACTTCTCATCTGCGTGGGTACCCTCCAAGATCTTGCATGCCCTCCTATCCTTGGAGTACTCCACCAATAGTTGGGCCATCCAATCGTGGCAGATGCTCATGAGTGATAGACCAGCAAGTCTCCATGATAGAGCATCGTCCACCACATTGTATTTTTGCCGCGCATACTCTATATCGAAGTCATAGGACTGCACCTTGCTAACCCATCTCTGCTACCTGTCATTCAGGCACTGTTGTCCCTTGAAGTGACGAAGACTGTTGTGATCAGTCTTCACCCAATACCTGTTGCCTACCAAATACTGTCGAAATTTGGCCAATGCATGCATGATGGCTAGCATCTTTGTCATATATGGAATATGATCACTCATGTGGTAGGAGTTTCCGACTCTCGAAGGCAATGGGATGCCCATCCTATGATAGAACTGCTCCAACTCCCTCCCTGGATGCATCACACTCCACGGTGAAGGGCTAGGAAAAATCCGGAAGTGCTAAGACTGGGCAACTGCTCCTCACCTCCTTGAGGCAATCAAAGGTTGCATGTGCTCCATCAATCCATGAGAAAGCCCCTCTCTTGGTCAAATCTGTCAAGGGTGCTCCCAGTTGTGAAAGCCCCTTGACAAACTTCCGGTAGTAGGTGCAGATACCTAAGAAACCCCTCAGCATTGTCACAGCTCAGGGCACTAGATAGTCACGGATAGACTGTATCTTCTCCTCATGGACCTTCACCCCATCAGCATCGATGATATGCCCTAAGTAGAGCATCTTTGTCAAGCCAAACTCGCACTTGGACAGTTTGGCATAAAACTGTTGCTCCTCCAGAATACGTAGCACCTCCTCCAAGTGCTGGAGATGCTCCTCCCATGTCCTGTTTTAAATCAAGATATCATCAAAGAAAACCAGCACAAACCTCCTCAACTGCCTCCGAAAGACATGTTTTATGCACGACTGGAAGGTAGCCAAAGCGTTGGTCAGCCCAAATGGCATGACCAAGAACTCGAAGTGCCCATAATGGCACCAAAGAGCTATCTTGGGGATGTCCTAATCCCTCACCCTGATTTGGTGGTACCCTAAACGCAGATCGATCTTAGAGAAGTGCTTGGCTCCTCTAAGCTCATCCATCAACTCATCTATGCAAGGGATGGGGTACCTGTTCTTCAGTGTCTTCCGATTGAGGGCCCAATAGTCAATGGACATGTGTATGGTCCCATCCTTCTTCTTCACCAGTACTACTGAAGAAGCGAAGGGACTGGAACTTGACCTAATATGACCCAATGCAAACAACACCTGAATGGCCCTCTTAATCTCATCCTTATAGACCTTAGGATGCTTATAAGGGGTAGTGATCACCGCCTGCACACCGGCTCCAACTCAATAGTGTGCTTGAATTCCCCTATCTAGCGGCTACCCTGGTGGAATATCCCCAAACACCATTGTGTATCTATCCAACAAGGCTTGTATGTTTGGTGGTGGTGGTTGGGTTGTCCCCCAACCTCTGAAATCCTCAACTCCACTGCCCATGCGATGTCCCCATGTCACAGATCTACCTCCATCTTGTGGACCGAGACTATCTGGGGTGGATAGAAATGCATGCTTCTGAGAACTATTGATTTGCCATCTGGCCCAGTGAACTCCATCTCCAATTTCTTCCAATCAGTAGTGACTCACCCAAGGGAGTACAACCACTAGACACCCATCACCACGTTGGTGTTTGGCACATCGACCACAAAGAAGTGGTCCGTCATCAAGTAGTTCCCCATAACTACTGTCAAAGCAAGCACATACCAAGTGCACTGCATGGTACAGTCACCTTGTACTAGGACTAAAAAGCCCTCAAACTCAGTCGTGGTGAGGCCTCTCCTCTGAACCAACTGGGCATCTATGAAGTTGTGGGTAGCCCCACTGTCAACTAGGACTAACACCCGTTGTCCTTGTATGGTGCCTCTGATCCTCAATGTCAAGAATTTGGGGACCACGCATAAAGAAGCAAGGACTCCCGCGGATGAGGCAAAGGATGCCCCTCCCTGTGGAGGTGGTGGTGGTGGTCCCCTATCTACTGGACTCTCACCATCTCCCACACCACACTCCCACTCCAACTCCTCCTCCTGGTCACTGTCTGAAAAGACCTCAATATAATGTGCTTTGCCAGTAGTGCACCAATGGCCTGGTGCCCAGGGCTCCCTGCAAGTGAAGCACACCTTCCTCCTCCTGAGGCCCTTCCGTGTCTCATCATCTAGCTGCCCCCGCCCCTGGGTGATTCTCTGAGGTGGAGGCCTAGTGTCATGCCCCTTCTGTGGAAAAGGGGTCCGTGCAGGGAAAGGCACTCTAGTCTTGGGGATGGCCCCCTATAGACTCTAGTGCACAAAACTGCCTCCTGCAGCGTGGAGGGTCTACGTGACTTCACTAGTCCACGTAGGGGCTCAAGTAAGCCTTCAATGAAGGTATATACCCTCCGAGCCTCCAATAGATCCGAAAACATCACTAGCACTCGCAGAAACTCTGAAATATATTGCTCTGGGTTGCCTGTGGCGTAGTTGTGTCAACTCCCTGAAGTGGGCCTCTGAATCCCTCTGGTCAAAATGTTCCACCACCCTCCTGGTGAAATCCTCATAAGAAACCACATTGGCATGCCCCAGGGTGGCCAAGCCATGAAACCAACAGTCATGGGCTTCCCCCTCCATGTGCAGTGTGGCCATTTTGATGGCTTCCTGTTTTGTCATCTGGTTGAGGTGGAAGTAGATGTCCATCTTCTCAACCCAAGCTCTAGCAATGCACTTCGCAGTGCCATCGAATGTAGGGAAGTACATCCTCCCTATGGTACTCTGTAGCTCATAGCTCTGTGTTCCCTGTCCTCCACAACCCTTGCTCTTCTCATTCTGCTTGAGCTTTTAGAAATCTCTGAAAGAGAGTGCTTCCCTAAAGTCTGCACCCATAGATTGCCACTCTCTGAAATGTTCTCCCATCTGTGTGGGGTCTTCACCCCCTGCTGGTTCGATCTGTTCCACAAGTATGAAAGAGGGAGTGTGGCTCGAGTTGGCCCACCAACTGATGGGTGTTGTGCTATTGGTGAGGGGTGATAGAATGGTTGTGAGGCTCCAGAAGTTTCCCCAAATAGAAACCCTCTAGGAGTGGTTCTCTCTCTGTTCTGTGTTGATTTTGGGTAGCATCGAATGTGCTCTAGCCTTGAAAATTGGTGGGAGGCTAAGGCACATGAGATCTCCAAGACCCAGAAATAGTTTGGAGAAATTCCACCCGGATGAGGAGTTATTAAAATAATTAATATTTTTTATGGGTTCCTAAGTCTAAACTTAGGAAAATAAAAATATTAATGTGTATTAATAAAATATGGGTGAGAAAGTTCTAAGCGACGAGGATCAAGCTAGTTCTAATCTTAGCCATTGATTAAGGACTTAATCTCGGTCATTGATTCGTCAAAAGGAAAAGTATAAGAAGAGGCTTGAGGGTCAGTTGGAAACACACCAAGAGAGATCAAGAATTCGATTTTCTGGGGCAAGGTTTGCTGAGGAAATCGAGTGAGTGGTCAGTTGCAACGAGGGACAGTTCAGCGAGGGATTTCGATCCAACGCTGAAGAATACATATCAAAGAGGCAGCGCAGAGCCTAGGAGGGATGACACAGAGGCAGCAAGGGTTGACGCAAAGGCTAAGGATGCCAATGCAGAGGATGCAGAGGGCCAAAGAAGCTTACGCACAGGCCGTAGTGGCTAACGTAGAGGACGCAAAAAGCTTCAGAGGCTGTGCTAAGGTGATTTAGTGGGACAAACTGAGAGCTAATTGGTTGATGCAAAACCAGAGAGGGTGACACAGTTCTAGAGGAGTCCATGGAGTAGCTTTTGTTGCCCAACACAAGGAACAGCTAGAGTCACTGTGGGATTGTTCGTCCAATTGCTGATTAGCCAAAATATCATTCTCCGGATAGAGGTATTGTGGCCAAGGATATTCTCTGGAGGGTGAGCCATTTTTGGCACCCTAGTTGTATTCAAAAATCTACTTAATAATAAAACCCTCTATATGCTGCACCGGTTTTCTGAAATTGGGTTTTTCCGGGGACGATTGTCCAAAAATAATGGTGTCCCTTGTGTTATTGTTTCTGTTTATTTCAGTGCATGATTTGTATATTTGTGAAGGCTGCAATAGTGTTTACTTCGATGTTTATGCAATTAAATAACTTGTTAATGTAAAGAACAAGTAGGAGAGTGTAAACAAGTACTTGCAGTAGGGGTTTCTGATGTGTTAGATTCAGGAATTTTCACATGGTATCAGAGAAATTGCAGATCATAGGCAACTGAAGGCACTAGCTAAGAAATCCGGAGAATTTGCAGTAGAAAAGCAACTGCCCCGAGTGATAGCGTTGTTCCAAAGTCAGAGACACAAAAGGGGAGTCACGCAGTGCAAAGAAGGTAATGCAGAGGCTCACACAGTGGCTGCCTCAACACTCTGAACCAGTTGAAGGTGATGCAGTAGCTGTGTTAGCTATCCAAGCCAGCAAAAAGTCAGAGGGAAGCAGATCAAACTTACGCAATGCAAAGTCATCTTTCTGAGCTAGGAAGGATTGACACAGTGGCCAGGAGGAGTTGATCCAACTCTCATTGTGATTGCGCAGAGCTAGAAGGGCTCAGATTCTTCAGTTCTCGGGGCTAAGGGAGCTGAGCAGATTTCGATTTGAGGCGCTGGTGGGACATTGTTTCTGTTAGTGCAGAACAGTGTCTAAGGAGACTGAACCAAGGTAGAGGGAATTTGGAAGCACTACCTCGACAGATTTCTAGCCAAGAAATCTAGATCTGGGTTGCAGCGGCAAAGGAGGATTGGAGAGGAGTGATTCGACAGTTGGCAGGAGGATTTCCGAGAGGGAAATCAGGACTCAGAGGGAGTCTAGACTCTAGAGAAGAGGAGCAGAGATGGCAGTGAACAGATTGAGGGATCAGGACAAATTGGACGTTGGCTTCCAATTTTGTCATCTGGAAGGCCAAGATCTTGGAAATCCTGGATAAACATCGCATCAAAGACTATGTCTTGAAAACAGTAGTTGTCCGAGTTGACCCTGATGTAAATGAGAAGTATGAAGCGGCCATGGCGAAGGTGAAATGCATGATCCTAGATGGGGTCAAGGATCATGTAATACCACATATTGCTGAGGAGTCAACAGCAAGGGAGATGTGGGAGACCCTGACCACCTTATACTAGGGCTCTTCCATGCAGCGGAAGATGTTATTGGAGAATCAACTAAGGTCATATCAAATGCAGAAAGGAGAGGAGATCGATTCATTCCTTCTTAGGTTGCAAGGAATTCGCGACCAACTTACTTTCGTGAGGTCTACACTAGATCCAGAGTTCATGGTCAGGACTGCCCTGAATGCAGTCTCCGAGGAGTGGGAGACATTTGTCCAAATCATTTTGGGCAAAGCGACTCTCCCCAGTTGGGAGGAGATGTGGACAACTCTTCGATAGGAAGAGCTCAGGAGATTGACCAAGGTAGGGAGTAGCAATAAGGGAGTTCGAATCAAGAGGGAGGAGGAGGAGGAGGATGCAACTCTCGCAAATCAACGGGACAGCAGGGAGTAGAGAAGAGGAAGAAGAAAGACATCTCCAAGGTCAAGTGCTTCAACTGTGGGGAGCTGGGATATTATGCCTCTCAGTGCCCCAGGAAGAAAGGCAAAGGAGAAGCTTCCGACTAAAAGGTTGCTCCAGCAAAGGTGGAGAAGGATGTCGAGACTAATGACGATTGTGCCATGAGTGCTCATGCACCTCAAGAGAAGAGGTGGGGAGACATGGAGCTGTGGTCGAGAGGACTACAGAAAAGGGGTAGAATCCTTAAGGTGCCCAAACTCTTGGATCACATATGGCTACGGGAGCACTTAACGACAGTAGCAAAATGACAAGTGTCAGGTGGAGCAAGGTGTGATGGATGACAAGGCAGTGCTAGAGTGTAGAAGTCTGTAGCAGCATTGTGGAGGTTGCAGCAGTGCAAGAGGCACAAAAGAGTTTGCGGCAGCGCAGTGTCAGCAGAGGGAGCACATGATAGCAGTTGAGGTAGCTTCAACATCACGAGGCTTCCAGACTAACCAAGATGTTAGTGATTGGGTGAAGTCAGTTACTTACTTCTCGGTAACTGAGTTGCAATGCAGCAATTAGCAGTGGTAGTGCTATGGGCAGCATGGGCATCTTTTTGAGAGGGAGTTGCAGTACAGATGTAGCAGTGGCAATGGCAATGTCATGGGAAGCACTATAGGAAGCAACAGTGCATCAGATGGGTGGCAGCAGGCCAAGCATTAGCACAGAGGACCGATGTGGAAGATCAATGTCATGCTTCTATGGTGAAGCATTGCTATAGCACATTCCTCGCTAAGAGGGAGTGTTGATTTTGGGTAGCATCAAATGTGCTCTAGCCTTGAAAATTGGTGGAGAGGCTAAGGCACATGAGATCTCCAAGACCCATAAATAGTTTGGAGAAATTCCACCCAGATGAGGAGTTATTAAAATAATTAATATTTTAATGGGTTCCTAAGTCTAAACTTAGGAAAATAAAAATACTAATGTGTATTAATAAAATATGGGTGAGAAAGTTCTAAGTGACGAGGATCAAGCTAGTTCTAATCTTAGCCGTTGATTAAGGACTTAATCTCGGTCGTTGATTCGTTAAAAAGAAAAGTTTAAGAGGAGGCTTGAGGATCAGTTGGAAACACACCAAGAGAGATCAAGAATTTGATTTTTTGGGGCGAGGTTTGTTGAGGAATTCGAGTGAGTGATCAGTTGCAGGGAGGAGTAGTTCAGCAAGGGATTTCGATCCAAGGTTGAAGAATACATATCAGAGAGGTAGCAAAGTACCAGAAGAGGCAGCGTAGAGCTTAGGAGGGCTGACGCAGAGGCTAAGGAGGCCAGCGTAGAGGACGTAGTGGGCCAAAGAAGATGACGCAGAGGCCGTAGTGGTTGATGTAGAGGACGCAAAAAGCTTCAGAGGTTGTACTGAGGTGATTCAGTGGGACAGACTGAGAGTTGATTGGCTAACGCAGAGCCAAAGAGCGTGACACAATTCCGAAGGAGTGCATGGAGCTGCTTTCACTGTCCAGCACAAGGATTAGTCGAAGTCTCTGTGGGACTGTTCATCTGGTTGCTAATTAGCCAGAATATGTCTCCGAATAGAGGTATTGCTACCAAGGATATTCTCTCAAGCGTGAGCCATTTATGGCACCCTAGTTGTATTCAGAAATCTGCTTAATAATAAAACCCTCATATATGTTGCACCGGTCTTCCCACATTGGGTTTTTCCAGGGACGACTGTCCAAAAACAACGGCATCCCTTGTGTTGTCTCAATTTATTTCAATTGTTGACCTGTATATTTGTGAAGGCTGCAATTGTGTTTATTTCAATGTTTATATTATTAAATAACTTGTTAATGTAAAGAACAAGTAGGAGATAATAAACCAGATATTGCAGTAGGGGTTTTTGATGTGTTAGATTCAGAAATTTTCACATTCTGCATCTTTCTCCTCCAACATCTCTTTTTGGCCCTTTGTTAAGTCATTCAAAGCCTTTAGGAGGCTGTCGAAAGCCATCTCTTCCTTGCTCTTGGGTTTGACCATGTCCTCCTCTTCTACCACTGATTTCCCCCTATCCTTCGTGTCTTGAGTAATCTCCAGCTCTCTTTCTCTGCTTCAGTACCTCTGCCTTTCGTATGTGATGTTTTGCTAGTCCCCTTCTCTCATAGGAGAAAATCCCCATAGTTGAGCCAAGACCTAGGCTTTGATGCCACTGTAATGTTCCTATGCAGGAATACAAGTGATATACAAGTATATAGACAGTTCAACAAACAGAAAAACGAAATACACACTAAGCACCCATGGAAAATCTGGAAATAAGGAACTGTTGAGCCATTTTATTACTTATTCAAGACCAAAATACAGTAGCAAATAGAATGGTGCACCTGGGCTAGTCTCAATGGACAAGCATGACCAAACCCAAGTGAGCAATGGCTGAACTGAACGCTGCTACAACTATTGCACCAAACTACACTGCGTTGTCTACAAAACTGCTCTTTCTGCTAACTTCGAAGTGCTGGAATCACTACTTCCCGTGCTCAAAAAATTATGATATTCGAGCTCCTTACTAATTGGTCTAAACCCAAAAAAAACCCACAAAGGAATTTGGCTGGTTCAGACTTCTAAAATTCGACCCCCAAGGAGCCCAACTTCAGCTACAACTGCAAAACTCAGCCTGCAAGATTTTGACTGTAAAACCTCCTGGAAAGTGTCCAAGAATGTTGAGATGATCCCTCCTACAGATCTCCTGACTCCCTGGATGAGGATTCGGGCTGTAGCTCTTGCCCTCAAGACCCACGAAATTGTTGAACTGGCCCTCTGCGCTGTCTCCCAGACTTGGAATTCGAATTGTTGGGTTGTTGGCTCCTTTGGCTCCAGAACTCTCACTAAATGTTGGCCCAATGTTGTCCTTCAGATTCCTTGGCTCCTTTGGCAATTGGGTGATCCAAGGTGGCTCAATCTCCCTCTGCATGTTCTCACTGTGGCCTAGAAATACACATTTCTTGAGTGCAGTTAAGTGATGGTGTTGTAGAAACTCCCCAGATCTCCTGAAAATGCTTATGGAACTGCCTTCCTAGGGTGGGCACTTGAAGTCCCATGAAGGTAAGGTTGAATCTCCCGCTTGAGAGATTCGTGGTTGAACAGTCAGTTGACTCGATTAAGCAACTGGGCAAACTCAACTGAGTCAAGTAAATTTGATATGCATGGTGAATGAATGATCCAAATGAGTTTCCTCCTCCTTTTGTCTTTGTGGGCCTTCCTCCTCATGTGGGCCCCTCCAATCAGCATTTCGAATTCCATCGAAGCCATTCGAATGGCCTAGTTTGAATTCCTATGTGAGTGGCCCCCACCTTCCACTAGCAATCTAATTAAGCCGAAATTTCTCCTAAGTCCCTAAGTCGAAACTGTTGGGTCCTTTTCCTTAGCCAAAAATGTGCAAAAATGTGTAGATATAACCTGTTACAAATGTGTTTGAGAAGGGACATGACACTCTTTAAGAGCCCCCACTGATGCATTCAAGGATAAATATGGGGAAAGAGGCGAGGAAAATATTTAGTCAAAGAATTCAATACCATAAAGAAAAAAGAGAATGAAACAGTGGAAGAATTTAACGAGAGATTTAATTAATGGTCTTTTAAGGGATATGACTCAGGATTACAAGCCCCTTGGCAAGACAGTTTTAGAACAATATCTTGAGGCTTTCAATGTTGATACTCATTACGAAATTAGACGTGCCAAGATTGCTACTTTAGTTCTTGCCCAAAGTACAGTTGAAGAGTTGGAAAAGGATAGGAAAGCTTCAGGTAAATATGAGATCCCATGTTTTGAAAGAGGTCCAATCAAATCTAAGGGAAAAGAAATTAAAGAAGAGGAACCAAAATCAGTGAAAGAATTGACCTGTGTAATTAGAAAAATGAAAATTGAGCATGCTAGACAAATAAACGACATATAGGCTAGAATGATTCAAATGCAAGAGATGCGGCCTAAAAATAAAAATCCATGGCCAAGACGAAATGCTCCTGTCAGGCAAAGGCCTCCTAGTCCTCAAATCAATATTTTCATAAGAGAGTTCCATTTGCCTTTAAAAGATTGGATGGATGTTATGAAGAATAGTCGTAGTGTTGAAACTTTTAGCTTAAGCAATGTCGAAAATGAGAGTGAGGATTGGCTTGAAGAGCAATCTGCTCAAGACATAGAAGAGTCGATTCCTGATATTCCAAAGATTAATCCAAATTTCAATTTAGGAGAATGGATCAACCAAGTAAAAATATTTGTGCCCATCAGTCAAATGATCAAAAGTCTGGTTTAGAATACTATAGTCACAGAGGAAGCTAAAACTTCTCAAGAAAAAATTCCCAGAGATGAGCACCAAGTTCTCCCTTCCACTATTCCATGTGATAATTGTGCCAAAGTCGAGGAAGTTTAAGAAGGGATGTCCCCTCCCAAGGACCCTTTAGGAGAACCTGTTGTGATGCAGTCCAGCATTGGGAATTATGCTATCTTTTCTGATCCTATAGATTTGCCGAAAGATAAAATAGAATCTAAGGAGAAGATGTGGCACATGAGTTTTGACAGCGCCTGTTCAAAACAAAGTAAAGGGGTCGGAATTGTTTTAACTTCACCTCGAAGGAATGTGTTCAAATTTGCTTTCCATCTAGAGTTTGAAGCTACTAACAATGTCGCTGAATATGAAGCTTTGTTGTTGGGCTTGGAAATAGCTAGGTGTTGACGAATCTAGAGCAATCAGATTTAAAGTGATTCTTCTTAACATGATAACAATTTGATAAGTGTTTTTACAATTTATCTTAGCTTGATCTTCTTTTCATTATTAGTGTGTGTGTTTACTTCATCAAATTGCTACCAAAACAAAGAGACAAGAACACAAGATATTTTTCTTTCTGCCAGGGCCAAAACCGCTCCCTCTTGGAGAGGAAAACCCGCACAAAATTCTTCTTATAGAGATTCCAATTGACAAATACCAAGACCATGACCCTTGACCTGATACGCCACTCCATGACCAAGACACCAATCCTCTTCTTCGTCACTGCTTAGATCATCATCTTCACTGCACCTCTGAGATCATCATTATTGCACCACCAAGACTTTCATTACTGTTGCAACACTATTGTTGCACCTTCACCTAGGTCTTCAACATAGCAATGAGCTCTTCTTAGGCATGAATAAGAGTTGTACCGAGGTCATTGTCACATCACTATTATATCACTGATATCTTTATGTAACACTATTGAAACCATGATTGCATCTATGCTGAGATCGTGACTGTACCTAGAATGTAAGAATGTCACGATGAGATTCTTTCATTATCATTATGATGATCCTTCCTTCTTATTATGCCGAGACTGTAATAGTCAATGCTTCTTATTATGCCGAGACTGTGATGGTTACTGCCCCTTCTTATTATACCAAGACTGTGATTTTCTTCTTGCATCGAGGTCTTCATAATGCCTTCGAGTATGCTAGGACAGAGTATTCTCTATACTGAGATCCTTATCATCCTATTTGTGCTGAGACTACAATCTTCGATTCACAAGTATGCCAAGAATGTAACTAACATAGAACTCATTGCGTCCTCTTGTCATGCATACTTTAGATCCCTCTGATCATGCGTATTACCATGTGATAGAGTCAGACAAGCCCGAGTTTCTATTTGCACCTTATACCCATCCAAGGTTTCAGTCAAACCCGAGTTTTGTCCTCCTTTGATGCGGATCTCTGCCCATATACCCATACGAAATTTCAGAGGAAAAACGCGAGTCTTGTCATGTATTGCGGATATCCTAGCCACCTATCTATAGTGGTTTGTCCTCACAAAATAAGCCGACTTGAACACATGAACCGACATGTCTATTAATTGAGCCGACATCACATTTAAATATATATTTAATTCAATTTTGAGGCCGACATGATGATCTCTTTGTCAATTTTCTTGCAGACTTCTTGTGCTTGCTAAAGGATGATTTATCTTGGTCTTTGGAGGGTTGGTGCACACTTTTGTAGACTTGTATACATTTACACAGGCTCATGAAGAGCTTCTTTATACATGACATGACTCTTTGACATATTAATAAATCCTAAAGACATCAAGAAGAAGTCTTTTGACCTATGACACTTCTTGCTCATGAAACCCATGTAGCAAAGCATACAAAATAAAAAATATTCTCTTTATTGCATCATTTACAAAGATCATGTCATTATGAAGACCAAACCTAGTTACACTTTCTTCAACACTCCCTCTTAACTAGGGAGGTATTCATAATCGTACTTGGTCATTCTCAATTTGAAGAATTTCTCATAAGAAGAATCGGATTTTCAATCCATTTGTTATAGCATCATTTCAACCAACATTGTTTTCATTTAGCAAGGCCTTGACTAATAGCTCTATCTCTCACTTATATCAGGGCACACAATGTTGGCGAGATCAATGACTAATAGACATGCATCATCATTGTCTCTCTTAGGGTCATACCCACCCGGGTGTTCTCCAAGTATGCCTACTAGGACTATTCTCATCTTGGGTTCCCAACCCTCAAGAATATCGGTCCTCTCACCCACTCTTGTCTTGGATGCCCTACCACATCCTCAAAGAGTGTCAGATGCCAGAGGATTACACAATCCTCCATTCTTTCTTCCAAACTGAAGACAAGAATGTCGTGTCTAACTCTCCCTCTTAACCAAGGATGAGTTCCTTTACTCATAGGAACCTCCCAGAGCTCCCTCTTAAACAAGGACTCTATCATCAGTACTCTATAGGGTCTTCTAGTTGATTGATGATCCAAGACCTCGATGTGATCAATTTCTTCATATGTAGGGTTCAGCCATCCATCACTTTCCTTCATCATGTCATTCCTTCTTTCCTGGAAAGTATCCTCCTTGGCTTTACATCTGGTGCTTCCTCCATAGGGTCATCTATCTTCACTTTTCCTTCAACGGTGATTGCTCTACATCACAAGGTACATAGTTGTGACATCCTTCACAACTCTCCTTACCTTGGCCCTGCACACATATCCAGACTTCCTCCAAGAGGTCAGAAACCAAAAACAAATCACATATTACCTTTCTGGTGATGGCCTTTTCCAGTGACATCTTCTTGTAGGTATCAACACCCTGCATTCTTGTTGAGACATCTCCCAAAGATATATGTTGTCAAGGGTCTTCATCTTTTCAGACTTCCATCAAAGTCTTCATATCTTTAGGGGGATTTCCTAGTCAAATCTTCTTGATCCTTTGGATGTTGATTGCCTTCATCATGTTTGCATATTTCACGATCTCTTCCATCCTCACACCTTCCATTCCTAGGAGCTTTCAATTAGAGTCTCTTTAATTGTAGTCAACCACCTCATATTTCATATGAGGACATATTATGTTGATTTCATCTAGTGTGACTTAAGCCTTCATGCATCCTTTTAGAGGAGGAGATCCTTTTTCTCTTGATCATGCTTGATCCATGTTACCTGCAACCATATGACATGACATTACAATATTAAACACAAGCATACATACCTCATTTTACCTTTAGGTCATCGAGGCTCCTTCCAGCAGCTTCCTTGATTGAAAAGATCTTCAATCCCTTGATATGCTTCATTTCTCATGTCATCAGACCTTCATCTCATGAATTCCATAAGTTGGATTTCCTGATGAAACACTAGTTGCCTTCCCAGATTATTGGATCCTCCTCCGAGGTTTCTATCAGAGAATCTTGAGGATTTTGCATGTCTCCATCTGGTAAATGTTTTCCCTTTTGACTTCTTGTCCTTTCCTTTGATATCCAATGAGATTCCCAAGAGCTATGTTCTTCATGTTCGACTACCATGGATTTTGTCCTCCATGATTCCCATGGTGATATTACGAGCTCTTGTTTCTATGATGCCACGATGCATCTTATGATCATGATCATATCTGCAGAAGATTTGGAGCTTGTAATTGGACCCTTTTGTGAGGGACACCATCTCACTCATAGTAGAGGCCTGTTACTCCCTCTTTCCTTTTTCTTCAGCTTCCTCCATCCTGCCAGTGACATGAGCTTCTTTCCATAGCATTGAATCTTAGCTATACTATTCTATCGTGAAAACTTCAATTGCCTATCTACACATGTTTAAGTCTTTTTAACCTTCAACACTTTTGTCCATAACTTGTCCTTCTTGCATAGACACCACAAGTTGTTGCATGAGGAAACTTTTGTGTCCCAAGGACACTTGCCATCTTAGATCTCCCAATTGAGATCTTATGAAGATATTTCCTCATTCTTTGATACCTTCTTTACTGCACTTCAGAGAGTACATCTTCTAGCATTTCATGTATCCTTTTTATGTCTCCTTTCTTGATACGTATGAAAGAGTGAACCTTAAGAGTTCTTATGAATTCAAAGGAGACCTTGATGAGTTCACTGAGTTCTCTTCTCCATAAGGATTATGATAATCCTTCTTATTCCATGCAAGAACCTTTGATGACCCATCTAACCTATGGATCTTCTTGCAATCATGAAGTCATTTCACCAAAAATGATTAATGAAAATACTTACTTGAGATGTGAAGATGAAATCTTCACCTTGATCATCTTGGTAGTAGTTGGAGCGATGTATTGATGCTTCCTCCAACTGAGATCCTTGATAGGAAGATTGCCTTCTTTGCCTACAAGCTATCTTGATTTATATATCCACCAAACTGTTGATCCAATTTGGCTACATAAGTGGACTTGTGGATCCTAGTAGTATGCAGCATCGTATAGAGTAATGCTTGCCATGATGTGTAGAGACCCATGAGTTGGTATTGTTGTATCGTAAAACTTCTTCATTTTATATTGAGTAATGTTCATATAAACTTTGATATATGCCCTTAAATATGTATCATCATGCTTTGAGAGTTCGATATTTTAAGATTGTCCCTTTGATTTAGGTATTGATCTTTGAATGTCCTTCAGCTTGCTTTGATGTTCTACTTGAAATTTGATTCTTGAATGTCTCTTTTCTGCCATTCCCTTGACATTTGAACCTTTGCTCTGATACCATGTTGAAGAATCTAGGGCAATCATATTTAAAGTGATTCTTCTTAACATGATAACAATTTGAGAGGTGTTTTTACAATTTATCTTAGCTTGATCTTCTTTTCATTATTAGTGTGTGTGTTTACTTCATCAAACTGCTACCAAAACAAAGAGACAGAACACAAGATATTTGGCTTTCTGCCAGGGCCAAAACCACTCCCTCTTGGAGAGGAAAACCAGCACAAAATTCTTCTTATAGAGATTCCAATTGACGAATACCAAGACCATGACCCTTGACCTGATACGCCACTCCATGACCAAGACACCAATCCTCTTCTTCGTCACTGCTTAGATCATCATCTTCACTGCACCTCTGAGATCATCACTATTGCACCACCAATTTCATTACTGTTGCAACACTATTGTTGCACCTTCACCTAGGTCTTCAACATAGCAACAAGCTCTTCTTAGGCATGAATAAGAGTTGTACTAAGGTCATTGTTACATCACTGTTACATCACTGTTATATCACTAATATCTTTATTGGAACACCATTGAAACCATGATTGCATCTGTGTTGAGATCATGATTGTACCTAGAATGTAAGAGTGTCACGATGAGATTCTTTCATTATCATTGTGATGACCCTTCCTTCTTATTATGTCGAGACTGTAATAGTCATTCCTTCTTATTATGCCAAGATTGTGATGGTTACTGCCCCTTCTCATTATACCAAGACTGTGATTTTCTTCTTGCATCGAGGTCTTCATGATGCCTTTGAGTATGCTGGGACAGAGCATTCTCTATATTGAGATTCTTATCATTCTATTTGTGTAGAGATTGCAATGTTCAATTCACAGGTACGCCGAGAATGTAACTAACACAGAACTCATTGCGTCCTCCTATCATGCGTACTTTAGATCCCTGTGATCATGCGTATTACCATGTGATAGAGTTAGACTAGCCCGATTTTCTATCTGCACCTTATACCCATCCCAGGTTGCAGTCAAACCCAAGTTCTATCCTCCTTTGATGCGGATCTCTACCCATATTACCCATACGAAATTTCAGAGGAAAAATGCGAGTTTCGTCATGTATTCATTATGAAGACCAAACCTAGTTACACTTTCTTCAACACTCCCTCTTAACGAGGGAGGTATTCATAATGGTACTTGGTCATTCTCAATCTGAAGAATTTCTCATAAGAAGAATTGGATTTGCAATCCATCTGTTATAGCATCATCTCAACCAACAATGATTTCATTTAGCAAGGCCTTGACTAACAGCTCTATCTCTCACTTAGATCAGAGCACACAATGTTGGCGATACCAATGACTGATAGACACACAACATCATTGTCTCTCTTAGGGTCATACCCACCCGAGTGTTCTCCAAGTATGCCCTACTAGGACTATTCTCATCTTAGGTTCGCAACCCTCAAGAATATATGTCCTCTTGCCCACTCTTGTCTTGGATGCCCTATCACATCCTCAAAGAGTGTTGGATGCCAAATGATTACACAATCCTCCATTCTTTCTTCCAAATTGAAGATAAGAATGTCGTGTCTAACTCTCCCTCTTAACCAGGGATGAGTTCCTTTACTCATAGGAACCTCCCAGAGCTCCCTCTTAAACAAGGACTCTATCAGCAGTACTCTATAGGGTCTTCTAGTTGACTGATGATCCAGGACCCCGATGTGATCAATTTCTTCATATGTAGGGTTTAGCCATCCATCACTTTCCTTCATCATGTCATTCCCTCTTTCCTGGAAAGTATCCTCCTTGGCTTTACATCTGGGGCTTTCTTCATAGGGCCATCTATCTTCACTTTTCCTTCAACGGTGATTGCTCTACATCACAAGGTAGATAATTGGGACATCCTTCACAACTCTCCTTACCTTGGTCCTACACACATACCTAGACTTCCTCCAAGAGGTCAGAAACCAAAAATAAATCACATATTACCTTTCTGATGATTGCCTTTTCCAGTGACATCTTCTTGTAGGTATCAACACCCTACATTCTTGTTGACACATCTCCCAAAGATATTTGTTGTCAAGGGTCTTCATCTTCTCATACTTCCATCAAAGTCTTCATATCTTTCCGGGAGATTTCCTAGTCAAATCTTCTTGATCCTTTGGCTGTTGATTGCCTTCATCATGGTTGCATATTTCACGATCTCTTCCATCCTCACACCTTCCATTCCTAGGAGCTTTCAATCAGAGTTTCTTTAATTGTAGTCAACCACCTCATACTTCATATGAGGACATATTATGTTGATTTCATCTAGTGTGACTTAAGCCTTCATGCATCCTTTCAGAGGAGGAGATCATTTTTCTCTTGATCATGCTTAATCCATGTTACCTGCAACCATATGACATGACATTACAATATTAAACACAAGCATACATACCTCATTTTACCTTTAGGTCATCTAGGCTCCTTCCAGCAGCTTCCTTGATTGAAAATATCTTCAATCCCTTGATATGCTTCATTTCTCATGTCATCAGACCTTCATCTCATGAATTCCATAAGTTGGATTTCCTGATGAAACACATGTTGCCTTCCCAGATTGTGGATCCTCTGTTGAGGTTTCTATCAGAGAGTCTTAAGGATCTTGCATGTCTCCATCTGGCAAATGTTTTCCCTTTTGACTTCTTGTCCTTTCCTTTGATATCCAATGAGATTCCCAAGAGCTATGTCCTTCATGTTCGACTACCATGGATTTTGTCCTCCATGATTACCATGGTGATATTATGAGCTCTTGTTTCCATGATGCCACGATGCATCTTATGATCATGATCATATCTACAGAAGATTTGGAGCTTGTGATGGGACCTTTTTGTGAGGGACACCATCTCACTCATAGTAGAGGTCTGCTACTCCCTCTTTCCTTGGCCTTTTTTTTGAGCTTCCTCCATCCCGCCTACGATATGAGCTTCTTTCCATAGAATTGAATCTTAGCTATACTATTCTATCTTGAAAACTTCCATTTCCTTTGTGCACATGTTTAAGTCTTTTTAACCTTCAACACTTTTGTCCATAATTTGTCCTTCTTGCATAGATACCACAAGTTGTTGCATGAGGAAACTTCCATGTCCCAAGGACACTTGCCATCTTGCTTATTAAGAACGTAGGATGATTATCTTCTATCATCTTTCTCAGATATCCCAATTGAGATCTTATGAAGATATTTCCTCATTCTTTGATACATTCTTTACTGCACTTCAAAGAGTACATCTTCTAGCATTTCATGTATCCCTTTTATGTCTCCTTTCTTGCTACGTATGAAAGAGTGAACCTTAAGAGTTCTTATAAAGGAGACCTTGATGAGTTCACTGACTTCTCTTCTCCATAAGGATTATGACAATCCTTCTTATTCCATGCAAGAACCTTTGATGACCCATCTAACCTATAGATCTTCTTGCAATCATGAAGTCATTTCACCAAATATGAATAATGAAAATACTTACTTGAGATGTGAAGATGAATCTTCACCTTGATCATGTTGGTAGTAGTTGGAGCAGATGTATTGATGCTTCCTCTGACTGAGATCCTTGATAGGAAGATTGCCTTCTTTGCCTACGAGCTATCTCGAGTTATATATCCACCAAACTGTTGATCTAATTTCGCTACATAAGTGGACTTGTGGATCCTTGTAGTATGCAACATCATATAGAGTAATGCTTGCCATGATGTGTAGAGACCCATCAATTGGTATTGTTGTATCATAGGACTTCTTCATTTTATATTGGGTATTGTTCATATAAACTTTGATATATGCCCTTAAATATGTATCATCATGCTCTGAGAGTTTGATATTTTAAGATTGTTCCTTCGATCTAGGTATTGATCTTTGAATGTAGATCTTTGAATGTCCTTCAACTTGCTTTGATGTTTTGCTTGAAATTTGATTCTTGAATGTCTCTTTTCTGCCCTTCCTTTGACTTCTAAACCTTCGCTCTGATACCATGTTGAGGAATCTACGGCAATCAGATTTAAAGTGATTCTTCTTAACATGATAACAATTTGAGAAGTGTTTTTACAATTTATCTTAGCTTGATCTTCTTTTCATTATTAGTGTGTGCGTTTACTTCATCAAAATGCTACCAAAACAAAGAGACAAGAACACAAGATATTTGGCTTTCTGCCAGGGCCAAAACCTCTCCCTCTTGGAGAGGAAGACCAACACAAAATTCTTCTTATATAGATTTCAATTGATGAATACCAAGACCATAACCCTTGACTTGCTACGCCACTCAATGACCAAGACACCAATCCTCTTCTTCGTCACTATTGAGATCATCATCTTCGCTGCACCTATGAGATCATCACTATTGCACCACCAAGACTTTCATTACTGTTGCAACACTATTGTTGCACCTTCACCTAGGTCTTCAACATAGCAACAAGCTCTTCTTAGGCATGAATAAAAGTTGTACTGAGGTCACTATTACATCACTGTTATATCACTGATATCTTTATTGGAACACCATTGAAACCATGATTGCATCTGTGTTGAGATCATTACAGTACCTAGAATGTAAGAGTGTCACGATGAGATTCTTTCATTATCATTGTGATGATCCTTCCTTCTTATTATGCCGAGACTGTAATAGTCACTGCTTCTTATTATGCCGAGACTATGGTCGTTACTGCCCCTTCTCATTATGCCAAGACTGTGATTTTCTTCTTGCATCGAGGTCTTCATGATGCCTTTGAGTATGTTGGGACAGAGTATTCTCTATATCAAGATCCTTATCACTCTATTTGTGCTGAGACTGCAATCTTCGATTCACATGTATGCCGAGAATGTAACTAACACAAAACTCATTGCGTTCCCCTGTCATGCGTACTTTAGATCGCTGTGATCATGCGTATTACCATGTGATAGAGTTAGACTAGCCCAAGTCTCTATCTGCACCTTACACCCATCTGAGGTTGCAATCAAACTTGAGTTTTGTCCTCCTTTGATACAAATCTTTGCCCATATACCCATACGAAATTTCAGAGGAAAAATGTGAGTTCTGTCATGTATTGCGGATATTCTAGCCACTTATTTATAGTGGTTTGTCCTCCCAAAATAAGCCGACTTGAACACATGAACCGACATGTCTATTAATTGAGCCGACATGACATTTAAATATATATTTAATTCAATTTTTAGGCCGACATGATGATTTCTTTGTCGATTTTCTTGCAGACTTCTTATGCTTGCTAATGGAGGATTGATCTTGGTCTTTGGAGGGCTGCTGCACACTTTTATAGACTAGTATACATTTACATAGGCTCATGAAGAGCTTCTTTATACACAACCAAGGCAAAATTGGATATTTTAAGAAAAAATGAGCCCTTGGACCTTGGTGGTTAAGTCAAAGTCAACTTTTTGAGGAAATTAATCCAAAATAATAATTTTTGGATTAATTAAAAGTGGGTTTTAAGAAAAATTCATATTTTTCCTCAATATTAAAAAATTCGATAGTGAAGATTAAAGTATGATCAAGTTATTTACAACGGTCAAGATTATTTTGACAGAGATCAAGCCAACTAGTCGTTATTTTCCACTTGGAGGGGTTTGTCTATAAATAGAAGTCATTCTGCTTCTATGTGATATCTTTGGATGATGTAATTCTTGAATGGTAGTATTGAGTTGTTGCTTTGCTGGGAACATTTTGTATAATTGAATTTAGGCTTCTGTGATCCATATCATGAAAAGTAAGAAAACTTTCGGTAAAATCACATCATCACAATAGAAAGATTTTGGGGTTCAGCTCATGGTGTTTTTCTTCCGTTGATTTGTGGTAGGTGTTAGCTATGTGTGATCCTATTTTGAGTTGAATATTGATTAATAATTGTTATTTCATTTGTTGGTGATAAGAACATTCCATTGATATATTAAATCTTGGGTGATTTGATTCACAATATAATCTAACAATTTCCTTGAGAATATAATAGAGATTTACAGGTACGCTAGCCTTTGGGATCCAAGTTCACAGACTATGGTGAAAGGCTGACTATGTTTGGGCTTTGAGATTTCTTTATGGTATTTGATTTTGCAAGAGGGTTTCAACCAATATTTATTTTTCGAAAAGATACTCATCCATTGTTATTTACCCAAAATTATTTCTCCAAAAATTTTAAGATTTTTTAAATATTGTATATTTGTAAATTATTTCTAACCTATTTGTTTTGCAGCAATTGGGGTTTTATTTTTTGTATATATATTTGGGGTTTTGGCCTTTGTTGATTCATTTCTGCAAGTGAACTTCAAGTTGTTCAAGAAATTTTATTGGGGTTTTGAGGCAGACCTAGGCCTAGGAAGGCAAGATCTAGCCTCCAGGCCCAATGTCCATCAATTTGGCAATGATTTTCTGGAATTTTAGTATTTTTGCAGATTTCTATAATTTTTTTGAAGCCCTTGGCCTAGTCGTCAAACCTTTTTGGCATAGTCGTGAGACGTAGTGGCCTTTTGGGGCCCTCAGCCCCCTCTTTTCCCTTGGTCGCAACCCTTTTAGGATTGGCCGAGGCCTCTAAAGGCCCTCGACACCCCTCTAGAGGAGTTTTCCAGCCCTTTTAGGGCCTCAACCCTCCTTTTTCTCCTCTGTCGTGGCCTCTAGGAGGTCTTCCTCCCTCTTGTCCTCCCTCTAGGGCCTAGCTGCAGCCCCTAAGGGACTTTAACCCTAGCTGCTAGCTCTTCTAGGGCTTTTTCTACCCCTACGTCAGCCTCTAAGGGCTTGAGATCAGCCTTAAAGGGCTTGTTCGCCCTTATCGTGGTCTCATCTTCCCCTTTTCCGTTGGTCTCTGCTCTTGTTTTGTCCTTCTAGCCCCTCATTCATCATTTCTAGCCCTAGTCTTGGGGTTTCCTAGCCTTCTAGCCCTTGCCCTAGCCTTGTATTCAGTCATCTCTGATTTTTCATTAATTTAGTGGGCTAACATTTGGTTTTGCAGCATTTATTTGAGCTAACTTGGTGTTTGCAGGTAGTCAAACTCATTGGAGGTCAATCTAGCCTTCAACTAGGCCCCAAGGCCTCTTGGTTTGCTCTCCAACTCTCTAATTTTACCACTGTCCTAAAAATTGAATTCTGAAATCATTTATGACAGGTCACAGCAGTATAATTAGGGCCTAAACACATTTTTTATAAGCCTAAGTTCATCAATAAATCACCTAAGGCATTAAGAAGTAAGCCTAATTTAACTTGAGTAGATATAAGTGGTTTTCTTGTGGACTGATTAGTCAATTTCAGATCTGATATGTTTGTTACAGCCACATAAAAAACACTTACAACAGTGATAAATTTTCATAACGGTGGCATAATAACTCATTGGTAATCATATTTCATCATTGTATTGTCACTAGCACTTATTGGAATTTCTCCTCTATGCATATTTGATCTTTTTCTGAAGGCTGCAATATTATTTCAGGGTCTAAAATTTACAGCATAAGGTCTGATATAACACTTGCAGCAGTGGTATAAAGTGATTAAAAGTAATCTAATCTAATTTAGTTCTTGTTCATTGCATTTTGTGGATCTTCGCTAAGTGCTAAATTGAGTGGTTCGGTGATTTTCCTATTGCTACAATCATATGTTATTGGCTTATCCATATTTCTTTCTACACCATTGGCATATTTTACACTCTTGCATTCAAACATAAGTGCTCTAATCAAGTTGATAAGTGTTTAAGTGGCTAATTTCTCTACTTCACATTGGTCGATAATTGGATATAATGATCATTGTTGAATTGGTTATCTCTTATGGGTCAAGATTAATCATAATTCGCATATTGATAATTCATTGTTACCTAGCATCGATCTTGTCTTATTTATCATTCGAGCAAATTGTCTATTGGTTTTACCGTCAACATTTTCTAGCACCATTAAGTTTAAGCATTGTTCTCTTGTGGTTGAAATTGTAATTCATCAATTGTACTTCATTTTTCATTAGAGATCATTGTAATAATCTCATCTTAAGAGCACTCATCTCTTGCACTTGTATTCTAGGACTAGCCTCTTGCATTAATTAATTTACTTCCATGCATAAGCTTGGTCAACAGAAATATAGGCCCACGTCTCTCATCTAGTTTGAGGAGTTTAGCACCTCTTTAGTGGTTAACAGTGAACACAGTGACCTTGCAGTCATCAGAGCCACAATCTCTGCAGCGTCGAAGGCATCGGATGGTTAGAACCCTAGTGGATGTCTCATTAACCAAGTCTCAGCTTGCTTCCCCCCAATTTCTCTCTCACAACCTACTCTAGAGACTAGCTTCAAAACAGTTAAGAGAAAGGATACATTTAGAATAGGCATTTAATATAAAATTAACCAAGATTTTGCATTTCACCTAAATTGTAGGATTTGCATCTCATTTAGGATAGTGAAGCATCCTTAAGCAACAACTATTCATCCAATGACTTGGTAAGCAATCAATCTAAAGCAAGTAATTGACTCCATTTAAGGCATTGGTCTTTCACGATAATTTAATATATTCCTTAACTTGTTAAATTCAATCGAGTTGCTAGGCCAATTCAGTTGCGTCTCTCGAACTTGTTGGTTGCCAACAAGTCTCCCATCTTCACATTCCATAGGACTACCCCCCATAGTTTGTTGTAGGGAGATAGCTAGAACGGAGAGGGCAGAGATCAGAGTGATAGATCCCGCCTTGAGCATTGTCGCATCTTGCCTGTATAGTTTAGGCCACAACAGGTAGTTATAATAGGGGAAGCCCACACTTGGGTATATGAGTGTAAGAGGGAGCAATTGTGGTACATGAGTTACCCCGGCCTTTGTTTTTCCACCCTTCTTCATATGCCTTTTGTCTTTGATTGATTTTTCTTCATAACTACTCGGGGCTCCAAGGAATGAGAGCATGATGTGTAGGATATAGCAGTAGATACCCCCTTTAAGGTGGGGCAGTTCATTGCCCACCAGGGGTTGGGACAATCATGGGTTTCTTAATGTGGAGGGGGTTCATCTAGGGCCCATAGGAACCAGGGTGATGGCCATAGATAAGAGGTAGAACACATGTTTGACTTTTGCCCACGTGCTAAATTTGTATGTCCCGACCATCTTTTGCATTTTGTGTTACATTTCTTATTATAATGGCCAAATTATGCTTTTTCTTTTCTTTTTAGCTACATCAACCTTCGGGGCATTGTTCGAGGCCCAACCCAAGGTGTGGGCAAGGAGGAAGGCCAACCCTTTGTGGACCCAGATGGGAAAAGTGACAAATGGGGCTAAAATGAGCGGAGGGGAGTGATGTCTATAGTGTCAGGAAGCAGGACCACGCAACCAAAATCGGGATTTCCCATGTAGTGTCAGCCCTAAAACTAATAGCCAGTAAAGGAGATCCCACGGGACTAGGACACGAGGCTAACCACCAAATCGGGCAGAGGAGACAAGAGTACAGACCGAGCCCACTCTTTCTGCCGAATCCCCCACCAATCGATGCCCAAAATTGTCCATGATAAGTAAACAAAACTACTCAACTATACCAACGAAAAGTGATACCTTTGGGGTCAAGAAGCCCACCTTCAAATATACGATCATAACAGATGGGCGAGGGACCACATGGCTGGCTCAAGTGGTTGAGTTAGTGGCACATTGAACTATCTAGTGGCTGCAAGGGGTTGTTGGTTGTTGACTGAGGACCATCTAGGAGAAAAAAAATTCTGCTATGATACCATCTGCTGATAGTGGGTAACATCTACCTCCAACTAGAACATGAGCTCTCAAAAGAGTGCACGAACATACTCAAACGGGAGGTTATGAGAACACCAACAATCTCTTGGGACCGCAGCCCTGTTACATGCACATATCAAAGATCAAGGACACGGGGTAGCATGTTTTTATGGTGTCTTATGATCACCTATGCTTAGTATTAGGCCATAAAACTAACAAGAAAATAAAATTTTATCCTAAATGCAATTTTAATCTAAATGCAGCTAGCCTACCATGATAATATCATATGATGTTAGTTCTAATGAGAAAATCAGCACGCAATGCATCCTACCCTAGCATGCATATGATACAATGTCAAGTGTCAAGGAAAGGGGTGATGTGACTCAATTTGACCAGTTGTGGCCAAAGTTCGTCATTAAGTTTGGCAATGTAATAATAATCTTCTCCGACCTTTCCATGAATCTTGACAGGCACAGGGTTTTTATCTACTACAACTACATCCCCAACCTTGTGTTCTCTTTTGGGCTTCCACTTCTTGTTTGTCTTGTGATTAGGTCTCTTAAGGATACGAACCTCTTAAGAAGGGAGAATAGGGGATGGTTCCTTGGACTCGGGAATTTTATGATAAGGGATGGGCCCTGGTTTTACCATGTGAGTTGGGTACATGTGTTCTCTATAAAGGGTAAATGGAGTTCCATCAGACTGCAGGATAGGGACATAGGATAAGTCCATTTGGAGTTGACCACCAATAGTAGCACCCCATTTCCTAGACAAAAGAATTCCCCACACATCGTAAATATCTATGACCACAACATCTATGAGTAGGGATATATCAATTTTCATGGCTAAGGAAAACTTCAGATCCTTTATGAGGCCTTCCACTTCAATAGGCTTGGAGTTGAAACCATAGACTGCCCTATATTCACGGGTAATGCTAAGATTTAATTGCTTCATGAATTTTAATGGCATGATATTGCAAAAGCCCTTGAATCCAGCATACTGTTATGTAAGAGGAGGTCATTTAATAAATAAGGTGAGCAAGAATGGCTCATGTCCTGGATTTTATTTGGAAAAGTGAATGTGTTGCAATGTTACTGGTGTGTCCTCTTCCTTTTCAAACTCAAGGGCTTTCTTCACTTTCCATTCTTGACATGGGAGTTTCACAATTTCCTTCAAAGGGACTTGCACTATCATCTTTCCTATAGCAACATCTAAGTCGAGATCAAGTTCCACCTCCTTACCCTTGGACTTGTTTTTGGGCTCCCATCTTAGAGGGTTCCCTTTGGAATTATCTTTCTTCGGAGGATCTTTCTTAGGGGGGTCCCTAGGAGAAGGATATTTAGGAAGGGATTGCTAAGGAAGTGATTCTTTTGTGCCAAGCTCCTTTGGGGTGGAAGGAGGGTTCTTGTCATTCTTTCTTGAGTATTGGATCCCTTTAAATCTCCTATTATCGTCAGTATTGAGGATCGGTTCTTCCTTAATAGTCACTTCACTAATGGGAGGATGAGTATATGAGTCACCTAGCAAAATGTTGAAGGCTTCAGATTCCACAATGTTAGCTTGCTCATTGATTTCTTCATCTTCACTCTCATCTCCATCACTTTGCTCATCTTCAGAGGATGATTCTTGTTCCACAGCATTAGTCGGAGCCAAAGTGTTTGGGACTTGAGATGAGCTAGGCTTGTCTTCATCATTTTGTTTCCAAGTGAAAGGCTTGCCATTAGGAATATAATTTAATTTTTTAGCCCTTTCTAAGGTGGTGAGTTTGTTCATGTATAATCTATCTCATGAGTTCATCTCTTCAGTTAGCTTATCAACTTTCTTAAGGAGCATTAAAAGGGTTTCTTTGGTTTAGTCCTTGGATTTCCCCTTTTTGACTTCAACCTTAGCCTTAGGATGTTCATCCACATCCATTTTGGAAATTTGTAGGTTATGTTCAAAATCCATCACTAACTCTTTAGCCTCAACCGAGGCCTTAGGTTTCTTATCCCATGATGCATATGTCAAATGACCACCCATAGCTTTGTTGAAGAATGTAACTAGGTTCGGTCTTCATAATTGTATTTGAGTCATAATGAAATGTATTTATCAAAAGAAAGAAAAAGAAATTTTTATTATTATTATTATGACTTATTAAAGCATGGTTTTCATGCTTAGGTCATCATGTTATAGGTCAAAGTCCCCATTGAGGACTTCTAAGTTTTATATTGGGTCATTAGAGTCATTGTCCATTTTATGAGACCCTTCTTGAGCCTTTGAATCATGTAAAAATAATTATTATTGAGTCAAATAAGTCATTTGTCACCTCCACACCAAGTTGGCCCTCACCTAATCAAGTCGGCCTACATGAAGGTAATTTGAACCCCAGAAGAGGCTATAAATAAAGAGCAGTTCGATTCATTTGAAAGAGATCACTCACAAGTTCGATTTCCAAGAAAAGAAAGAAAAAGTGTAAGAAATTGCAAAAGAAGAAGAGGGATTGCAAGATCGAAGCTTTTTTAGGTCATCTCTCTCACACGTGTGAATTTACTGGGCTACTACAGGAAGATCGAAGTCTCTCCTGTTGTATCTAGGTCAAAAATTTTGTTGTTGCTTCTAGGTCGAAGTTACTGCTGCTACTAGGTCGAAGTTGTTGCTCCCTACCAAGTCAAAGTTTGTTGCTTCTACCTAGTCAAAGTTTGTTGCTGCTACCAGGTCGAAGTTACTGTTGCTACTAGGTCGAGGTTTTTGTTGCTACCAAGTCAAAATTTGTTGTTGCTACTAGATCTAAGTTTCTGCTACTGCTATTAGATCAAAGTGTTGCTACTGTTGCTACTATTGTTCTAGGTCGAAGTTGTTGTTGGAAGGTTATCATCTGCAGAAGAAGGGAAGGGTTGACTTGGTGATTGGAGGAAGTCCATGTCTAGGTCAAAGAGTCTTGGATTATCTCGTGAAACTATTGAAGGAAGAGTTGTTGATTGGGTTTTCCCCTAGATAGGGGTTTTTCCCTGGCTATCCACCTACATCTGGTGTCTCTGATCTCAGTGGTTAGGGTTTTGGTAATTGCTTGATATGTATATGTGCTAGATATGTATATGTGCTAATCTAATTGGTGATGATCATTGTTCTAGGGCTTGTAATTAAACCCTAGTAAAAGTCTGATATTCTACGATATGATAGTGATGATAAAATCTAGGGTTGGTCATCTTGTTGAAACCTTAGATTGTGTTGTGATTGGTTTTGATTGTTGACATCTAAGGCTTAGTATCTCAAAGATGGAATATAGGGTAAAAGTCTAACATATGAATTCTGAAATTGTTAGATACATTGTAGAATTGTACTTGTTTGAATTAATTCTAGGGTTTGCAATATATCATAGTAGAAATTGTCATATCTCTGAACGTAATATTGTCCCGAGATATAATGAGACTGGCATCTTGATTGAGTTACTAATGTGATCTAGGGTTTATAACAAAATCCTAGCAAGAAATTGAAGTATGTGTCTCTTGTTGATTATGAAACCTAACTAAGTTTAGGTATTTGATATAATGCTTCCATGACTCTGATATAGTTAACTTCATGCTTCTATGTATTTGGTTCTATTTGTTGTTTAAGTTGTGTAGGTACATAATCTTCAAGATGTTAAAGATATTTGTAAAGATGATTTGATTGATAAGCATGATAAAGGAAGTTATATGAATGATGATGATCAAGATGACTCTGATAAGAAGGATTGAAGCCATGAAAGATTCTCCGATGTCATAGAAAATAGTTGACCTCCCTAAGTTAAGAGGGAGCCTGGATAGAAGAAATCTCCCCAAGTTGAGAGGGATGGCATATCATAATGATGGATACCTTGAAGATGAAATTGGAGAATGTATATTGAGGTGTTGCTGAAAGAAGGAAGGCAGGATTCGATTATAGAATATGATGTTGCATGTAAAGTAGGAAAGGAAGTTGTATGGTTAAAGAAACTTTTCTCAAGATTCGTTTGAAAGGTCTCTAAGTCCTACTGTGATAAAATTGTGAAGCAACATCAAGATGGTTGAAGACCCCGCAGGTTTGTGTTTACTTATGTGTATTTGAAAGGTTGTCATTGACTGGGGTTATGTTTGTACAGGTAAATCTCTCGGAGTTTTGGAAGCATATTTTACATGCTTGAGATTACCGATCTGTTTGATTGGGAGAGATTTGTTACCGATTTGAATAATTGGGAGTGTTGAGGCATTGTGTAATGCATGGGAGATCATCTGGTCAACCTGTGTGTTGATGTCTAGTTCTCGAAGAAGGGAGGGTGGCGTTGGTTATAGAGCTCTGACCTTGAATTACGCACCTAGTTCCCTGGGTTGATGGTTAGCAAGTAAGCCTCATGGTACCTAGAGCGGCTGAAAGCTTTAGTCCATCTTAGTCTGACACGGATAGATTTCCCTAGTCAAGAATCTAGTCAGCGGCACATGAGTGCCTAAACTCTTCATGGTTCATGTGTTTTGAGATCTTCCATGTACTTATGAATACCTCCCTAGTTAAGAGGGAGTGTTGAAGAATGTAACTAGGTTCGGTTTTCAAAATTGGATTAGAGTTGCAATGAAATGTATTTATCAAAAGAAAGAAAAATAATTTATTATTATTATTATTATGACTTATTAAAGCATGGGTTTCATGCTTGGGTCATCATGTGATAGGTCAAAGTCCCCATTGAGGACTTCTAGGTTTTATATTGAGTCATTAGAGTCATTGTCCATTTTATGAGACCCTTCTTGAGCCTTTGAATCATGTAAAAAGAATTATTATTGAGTCAAATAAGTCATTTGTCAGCTCCACACCAAGTCAACCCTCACTTGATCAAGTCGGCCTACATGAAGGTAATTCGAACCTCAGAAGAGGCTATCAATAAAGAGAAATTCAATTCATTTGAAAGAGATCACTCACAAGTTCGATATCCAAGAAAAGGAAGCAAAAGTGTACAAAATTGCAGGAGAAGAAGAGGGATTGCAAGATGGAAGCTTTTCTGGGTCATCTCTCTCACACATGTGAATTTACTAGGCTACTACTGGAAGATCGAAATCTCTACTGTTGCATCTAGGTTGAAAATTTTTCTACTGCTTCTAGGTCGAAGTTACTGTTGCTACTAGGTCGAAGTTGTTGCTACTACCAAGTTAAAGTTTGCTACTACTACCAAGTCTAAGTTACTTCTACCAGGTCGAAGTTGTTACTGCTAAGAGATCAAAGTTTCTGCTACTGTTATTAGATCAAAGTGTTGTTGTTGTTGCTCCTGCTATTCTAGGTCGAAGTTGTTGCTGGAAGGTTATCATCTGCAAAAGAAGGGAAGGGTTGACTTGGTGATTAGAGGAAGTCTGTGTCTAGGTCAAAGAGTCTTGGATTATCTCGTGAAACTATTGAAGGAAGAGTTATTGATTGGGTTTTCCCCTCAATAGGGGTTTTGCCCTGGTTGTCCACCTACATTTGGTGTCTCTGATCTTCGTCTTATGGTTTTGGTAATTGCTTGATGAATTAAGATAAAAGAAGAATAGAAGCAAGTTAATAAGAACATAAGAATATCACAAGTAATTATCAAGATTAAGAAAATATTTCTACCTTTCTGATTTTCTAACCAGCGTTAATGAATTTGTCAAGTATATTAGCATCATAGGGTCCCAAATGGTCAGGGATAACCCTAACTACCCTATCAAACTTTTGGATAAATTCCTTGATATCTTCCCTTCCCCTACTTATTTGGTAAAATTTGCCAATGTTGAAAGTTCCCTGTGCATCACATGACCATCTTCTCATGAACATATCCTCAAATTGGTCAAAGTTTTCTACGCATCCTGGGGGAAGACTTAGGTACCATTCGCTAGCTTGCCCCTCAAAAGATAATGCAAAAAGCATCATGATCCTATATTCATTAGCTAGTAATCTAAGAGAAATGGCCCAATAGAATTTTTTAACATGGTCACAAATCACGAGCACTTATGGTAGCATCACCCTTGAACTTGGGTAGCCAATTATTATATTTTTCAAGTAAAGGCTTAGGATCATTACTCAAGTTCAGAGGGCCAAAGACACTAACCAAATGCCTCCCACTTCATGACATTTTTGGTTGGTCTTGGTTTAGGCCGGTGGTAAAGTTGATTGCCATCTCGGGGATGTGATCACCAACCTTTTCAAATTCAGGGAGAAGGTTAGTTCTAATAGGTGATGGAGTTCGTTCTCCCCCTCTTGCAATGGCCCTAATTAAAGGAGCAACGTTGTCACCTTCAAGCAGACTAGGGGATTGGACAATGAATGGAGTCACAACAAAAATATTTGAATTGTCATTTATGAATCAATTCCTCAATGATTCACTAGGGAGGTGGACCTGCTTCCTCCCTGGCAACGGCACCAAAAATGTTACCGCTCAAACTAGCAAGGGTCTTAGGAGGAGATCCTATAGAGCAACTACTAGGTCAAGTGGCAACAATGGAGCAATAGCCCACTATCACCTCAATGATAGCTCCCTGCTCTTTACGAACTTTCACCAATGGGAAGAGACCAATTATAGGAGGGATCAAAAGGATGAATATGTCAATGAATGGGTGGAGAGTAATCCCTAAAACCTATTCACAAAAGAGACTCAATTGAATGGCTTACTTTCTTAAGAAGCAAGGTGATGGGCTCTCTAGGAAGGTTTAAGAGGATGCTTAGGCCTAGGTTTGAGGAATATCCTTTGACAAGAAGCTTTCCTGACCTAAGAATCCTTGTGGAGAAATGGTTTCTATGCAATCCTTGTAGAATTTGAGTTATAAAGTTGTGGGACCACAAAGAACCAAAGTGGACCCAAACAAGGTCAAGGATGTGGAGTTGATCAACACTAAAAGGGCTTGACCAGCTTAGGGAGGAGGATAGGATCAAACGACAAATTCTCTTTTGAATTCTAAATGCAATGATCCAAGTGAGGACACTAACCCAAATCAACCTAAGGAAAGAGATGGTCTTATGGCTAGGGCTTGCTATATCTCAGGATTCCACCGTCGAATTTGCCTCAATCTTGGAGGACCTCTTGAGAAAAACCCGCGCAGTAGTGGACCAAAATTCAAGGGTTTTGAATGGCTACAAAGGATTTCGCTTGATGCCCTAGGTGACCTACTAGGGTTAGGCCTAGAATTGGGAGAGATGAGAAAAAGAGGGGTAAATTTGACCACCAAAGGGATGCGAGGATCAATACCTTGCTTCTTGGGCTTAATGGAGTCAAGATACACCTAGATTGAGAATTTTCATATGCTAAGGAGCCCCAAATGGCTTTCGCTAGCCTTTCAAGGTGCAGCAACAAGGTCATTTAGGGATTCATACTTCGAATTCCGAAGGAGATGAAATTTCAAGGGCTTTCAACGTATGAGGTGCCTCTAGGAACATTCACCCACTCCCTCAAAGAGCAACACATGTATTAAATCACTTATTCAAGGTTTCCAGAAGAATTTCACATTACTTTATGTCTTTAACCCATACAAGAACAATGATAACAACAACATGCATTGGACAAGTAAGATAATAAGAATAGCATTAAAATTTTACTTACATGAGAGAGAGAGTATATCCATTCATCAACTTTGCATTAAAAAGAAGCTCCAAAGACAATAGCAAAAATCCAAACATCACAGTGCATCCAAAAACTCCAAAATTTCATCCCAAAATAGACTCCAAACATAGTGAATAAGGGGTTGGCCTCTTGATATCCAAGCAAGTCACATGTGGCATCCCCAAGTGGGTGTGGGGGCACAAAGACATCCTCATGGGTCTCCAAGTGGATCGATAATCCCTGTAAACCATTTGTAAGGGCTAGGATGATGGCATAAGCCCTCCCTTTGTCTCCCATGGTGAGACACATCCTCATCTGGACCCTGGAAACTCTGCCAAGTGTGTGGTACAAGTGTGGATTCAGCTGGGCATGGTGACCCAAGTGCATCATCCTCATCCATAAAGGTGGAACGCGAGCAATCATTTAATGGTGTTGGGGATCCATGAAGTGCTATTTGCTATGGTGGAGGCCCATGGCTCTCTATGCTCACCCTACAAGTGCCATTGTAGCCCTCTGGAGGGCTTGGACCCTGTATAGGAAGACCAAACCCTAAATGAAGACCCATCTGCAACCCTGCATAAAATCCAATGCATCCCCTTGCCTTCCAATACAACAAACCATTAGTGTAATCAAGTAAAAGAGCTTACAAATCATGAAACACAAGCGGGCACTTCATAATGGCATGCCCTTCCATAGTGGGCTTTGGCATGTACAAGTGCCTCCAAGCTCAACAAGGGGGTTAACCAAGGACCCTGTTAATTGGTTTCAACCTTTAAAGGGGGTGACATGTCCATGGTACATCCATAAAGTGGTAGGTGGCATGTGATATAATGATGGAATGGAGTGGGGTCAGGGGAAGGCTCCAAGCCACATGCCATGGTACAAGGGTAGCTATAATAGGGGAAGACCACACTTGGGTATGTGAGTGTAGGAGGGAGAAATCTTGGTACATGAGTTACCCCGGCCTTTGTTTTTCCACCCTTCTTCATATGTCTTTTGCCTTTGATTAATTTTTTTTCATAACTGCTTAGGGCTCCAGGGAATGAGAGCATGATGTGTAGGATACAACAATAGATACCCCCTTTAAGGTGGAGTAGTTCATTGCCCACCAGGGGTTGGGACAGTCATGAATTCCTTAACATGGAGGGGGCTCATCTAGGACCCATAGGAACCAGGGTGATGACCATAGATAAGGGCTAGAGCTCATGTTTGGCCTTTGTCCACATGCTAAATTTGTATGTCCCGACCATCTTTTTGCATTTTGTGTTACATTTCCTATTGTAAGTGGTCAAATTATGCTTTTTCTTTTCTTTTCAGCTGCATCAATCTCTGGGGCATCGTTCCAGTCCTGACCCAAGGTGTGGGCAAGGGGCAAGGGGAAGGCCAACCCTTTGTGGACCCAGTGGACAAATGTGGACCGAATGGGAAAAGTGACAAATGGAGTTAAAATAAGCAGAGGGGAGTGATGTATATGGTATCGAGAAGCGGGACCACGCAACCAAAATCGAAATTTCCCATGTAGTGCCAGCGCTAAAGCTAATAGCCAGTGAAGGAGATCCCACGGGATTAGAATATAAGGCTAACCACCAAATCGGGCAGAGGAGACAAGAGTATAGACCTAGCCCACTCTTTCCACCGAATCCCCCAACAATCGATGCCCAAAAGTGTCCATGATAAGTAAACCAAATTACTCAACTATACCAAGGAAAAGTCATACCTTCGGGGTCGGGAGGCCCACCTGCAAACATATGATCATAACATATGGGCGAGGGACCACATGGCTGGCTGAAGTCGTAGAGATAGTGGCACATTGAGCTATCTGGTGGCTGCAAGGGGCTGCTAGCTGTTGGCTGAAAACCATCTACAAAAAAAAAAAAATCACCTATGATACCACCCACAAATGGTGGGTAACAGGCATATTTTGGTGTTTCTTCCAACACATTGAACGCAACCACTTTGAATAAAATTAATTGTTGTGAAAAAATAAATATGGGCTGGTATTTGGAGATTTAACACTTAGAAGGCCAAATCTCCAGGGGGGCTGAGATCCAACTTGTAGGCTTGCACAGAGGAGAGTACAAGTCATAGCCTAGTTGAGGATGAGAGGATCATCTAGTGCTTGAGCCATACAAGGTTAGGAGAGCAGAACCTGAATTGCAGATTGGGGAAGTCAAATTTTCCAAGGGTCGAGTTTTCCAAAGGGCCGAGTATTTCCAAGGGCCTGAGATTTTCAGGTCCAATTTGCTATATAAATTCAGTAATTCTTTGTGGGCCATTTTCCTTGTAAGGGAGCCCTTATTTATTCCGAGTGATAGAAGTGAAGGATAAATTAGAGGGTTTAAATTTTCTGTTATGTGATTGATTTTCTACTTGTGCTTCTGCTGGAAATCTTTATTGATAAAATACCAGTGTATTATTATTCAGCAATTTCAGAAAAATAATTTACTGGCTTAAATAATTTCTAGGTATAAAATATTGTTGGGAATATCAATCAGATCTGGTATTCAGGAATTCAACACTACAACTTCATATTATATGTGTGCATGATTTAAGAGTCTAAGGCCTTGTATTAAATAACTATTCTTTCACTTCAAAAACACTTGTAGCTAACCAACCAAACCTAAATATGTTGTCAAAATTAATTTTCAAGACATGTGCTCTTTCCGATTCAAATAGAAATCATGACAGAAAAACTAAAAAGAGTTCCAGATTTTTTATGCATACCTGCTGACATAGGAATGGTCAAACATATGATTGATGGGCTGAACAATTAATGCTCCATCAACAGCAGCATCCTCCATGCACTAGAGAAAGGAAAGGGAAATTATATTTGTATGCATAATGACCAAAACAATTCAATGGGATACATGAAGATTAACTTATGATCATGTACTTAAGCAAAGTAACTAGAACATCTAAAAATTTAAATCTAAATCTATGTCAATTTCATTCACATGTGAAAGTCTAAAGAGAAGTAAAGAAAAATGATAAATAATCCCATCCAAGTTGGACATAAATCAGACTCGAGGGCATTATGGAAGTAGTATGGCAAAAGTAGTTTAACAAGTGGGTTGGTTGCCTAGAAAGCAATGTTGTGAACATCGGCATTGGGATAAAATCGACAAGGGTCCAGGAAACTAAAAAAATCGTAAAAATCGGGAAAGCATTAGTAAAAAATGACAAACATCGGCAAAATTAAGATACCATAAAAATATCTGTAAAAATCGGCAAACATCGGCTAGGCCAAAAAATCGTGATTTCGAGATAAAATCGGGATGTTATCGAGATGTTCGCAACACTGCTAGAAAGCTTTTCATATAACAAACATACACCATCAGCCATGTAAGATAGCTTAGAATTAAGGTTGAAAAGAAAAACACTAGAATGGTTATTGAGGACCCTTGACAATAGGAAAAGTGGACATGAGGCAATTATTGAAAATCCACCCAAGGGATTGAATGAAGTTTCTAAAAAGCTTATTTATAACGGTTTATTCCATCCTATCTCATCCTTAATTCTACTATCAACATAGAGCCATTTCTTAAACCAAGTTATCAAACATGGTAAATACCTGGAAGCAAAAGATTCTAGAAAAGAAAGAAGCACTATTTTTAAAACATCAAACACATCATAATGCAACAACTTTCAGAAAAGGCACGGAATGGAAGATGTGTTGAATATCAAAACATGTATGTGAGACCAAATTAGTGACTATTTTACTCTCTTTTACACTGCATTTCTTTGAAGCATTGAAAAATATCCTTTCTCAACACCTTTGTGAAAATATCCGCAAGTCAACCTTTAGTTCTGTAATACAGTACTTTAATTTCTTGGTTTGGTACCTACACCCTAATAAAGTGCAGATGGATCTCAATATTCTTAGGTTTGGCTTGAAATATTAGATTCTTCATCAATTGCATTTGTTGATTATTACAATAGAGGGGTGTGGCTTGAGTTTGCTAAAATTTATATCACCATGAACCCTCTTCGCTACATTTCCTCACCCAGTGCACTCATAATTGCTTTAGACTCTTCCTATGTGGAGGATAGTGCAACATTTGGTCGCTTCTTTCCAATTCACAAAATCATTTGCAATACCATGTTGAATGAGTAACTCATAATTAATTTTCTTCCATGCATTGCAACTACTTAATTTGAATACGTATACCCAATTAACTTGAAGTTATCACCCTATAAGTGATCAAACACATCATAATGCAACAACTTTCAGAAAATGCACAGAATGGAAGATGTGTTGAATTTCAAAGCATGTATGTGAGACCAAATTAGTGACTATTTTACTCTCTTTTACACTGCATTTCTTTGAAGCATTGAAAAATATCCTTTCTCAACACCTTTGTGAAAATATCCGCAAGTCAACCTTTAGTTCTGTAATACAGTACTTTAATTTCTTGGTTTGGTACCTACACCCTAATAAAGTGCAGATGGATCTCAATATTCTTAGGTTTGGCTTGAAATATTAGATTCTTCATCAATTGCATTTGTTTATTATTACAATAGAGGGGTGTGCCTTGAGTTTGCTGAATTTTATATCACCAAGAACCCTCTTAGCTACATTTCCAACCCAGTGCACTCATAATTGCTTTAGACTCTTCCTATGTGGAGGATAGTGCAACATTTGCTCGCTTCTTTCCAATTCACAAAATCACTTGCAATACCATGTTGAATGAGTAACTCATAGTTAATTTTATTTCATGCATTGCAACTACTTAATTTGAGTATGTATACCCAACTAACTTGAAGTTATCACCCTATAAGCGATCAAGTCCATAGCAAAATGTATACTTCACATGTCTTGAATCCCTTTTGTTTCTTTCCAAAGAATCTTGTACGAACATGCCAAAAAATTGTGATACAATCCCAATTGCATAACTCAAATCTGAAAAGGTTGTAGTAAATTAGATCAAATTCCCTACGCATTGGCTATAAAACATTGCATCCACTAGCTTGAGTCTTCAAAACTTGATAAATTCAATATCATTTCAATATGAGTTACCACTGCATTACAAGTAGCCATATTAAACCCTTTAGATATCTCTTGTGCATATTTAGTCTAGAACACAAAGATGATGTCATTAGTCTATTATATGTCCACTCTTACACATTAATGAAGTAGGACAAAACTTTCCATCTCAAAGGCCTCGTGCAACTCATTTTTAGTTCTTCAATCTTCTCTATAGCATTACATAACAACCCCTTATCATACACACAAAAACCATTATCATGTTATCATCAATCGGTCAAAAAAGCTCCTCACATACTATCATTTCTTCTTTAGAGGGGAAGATTTAGATATCCACACTGCTGAACATCTTTGGGGTGCAATTTTCAAGAGCTTGTTTTAGTTTGAGGAATGCTCTTTAGCCTCAAGTCAACAAGGGCAATGGACCCTTGGGTCTGCTTGAAAGGCAATTTTTCCAAAACCATTTTAGACCAATGTTGAAAAAGTTGGCATTGAGAACAAATCGGAAAGGGTATTAATAACACAAAATATAGCAGGCCTTGGAGAGGGAAACCCTACAAGACAAGAGCTAGACAAAGTGCTAACAATGGGGTAGAGGGGCAATGTCATCTCAGCCAAAACCCCCTACTCTTTACAGACTTTCACGGATGGGAGGAGTCTTGGTAGGAGGGAGCTCATTTAACATAGATATGCTTGGTATAAAGCACAAAGTGATCCAGCTAGATTTCATTCAAGAGAGGGACTCAATAATTATTCAAGGCTTCAAAGAAGCTAAATGCTCTCAAAGAAAATCCCTAGAAGAGAAGACACGAGACCAAGGGTTTCAAGATTTTTCGATGGTGATAGGTATCCACAAGGTCAAGGCCCAAGTGAAAGGGTTTCTTACAATGATGCAACTAAGCCAAGGTTCATGAAACCCTCAAGAAAGTCCTCAAGTTGAGGGGAAAAGAGACTAGGGTTTCCCTCTTGGAGCAACACCTAGGGCAAGAGATTTTATAGATGAAATTTGAGTGGATGCCCACAAAACTCGTAGATTAGGTAGCCTAGACCCTAAGCTTGATGTTTAGGCTCTCAAATCACCAAAAAGCCTCATCCCTAAAATTTTGCTGCAAGCCCTAGATTTTCGCCCTAACCTTAAAAGAACCAATTTTAAGGAGAGAAAAGTATGGATAAAATTTAGGATTGATCACTAATGACTTGGATAGTGCCTTGTCCTTTAGGAATATGGAGTCAAGGATGAGATAGATAAGCTAGGTCCTTTCTAAGGATGCTAAAAATTGATGCCCTAGGTATCAACTTTTACATTTACCCACTTCAAAAGAAAAAAGAGTTTGGTGGAGAGATTAAAGATTTCCTCAACTAGGAACATTCATTACATGTCGTACAATGAATAACATATCCAATACTCAACTAGATAGCCTTTCAAAATTAATTTTCAATGATTAGGGCGCAAAATAGCACAACCTAGAAGCAACAATTCCATACATTAGACAATTTCAAGATAGAAAATCTTCAACAATAAGCACTTACAAGGCAACATGTCAAAAATAGTGTATCCTTCCATCATCCAAAGAAGTAAGCTCCAAAAACAATCAAACATAGCTTCCAAATATCAAAATGCATCCAATAGATCTCCAATAGCCAAGAAGGAACAAGTACGAAATTCTTCTAATGAGTTGAATTGTCCAGGAGATGATGATGAGAGACTCAAATGAGCTCTCATCTTATGTGTTCATAAATCTTTTGGGGATAATCACATTAGAGAAAGTTTTGTGGGCGCGTTTCGAACCATTCAATTTGGTTCATCATCATGACAAGATGGAGAATCAAATCTGGGCATCAAATTAAATAAGTAGAGTGATGTAGAGAAAAAATTACTACTAACGGCTAGGATCTAACAGCTAAAGGTCAATCAACTAAAGGTCAAAAATAAGGAGTCAAAAGAATCAATTAAGGTCAATTAAAATGGGACTAAATCAAAGAAAAAGGTTAAAAATAAAAATAAACAAAGAGCTCTCATCTATTTATACATGTCCAATCAAGTCTGATATTAACCTAAAGCCCCTCTTAGTTGTCAAATGGAGGGAAAAAAACTAAGTGTGGTTACAAGCCAACCACATAGCCAATGTGAACTAATAAAGATAAACCCACAAGAGGGTCGAAATGCTAATGTCATCATCGCATGGACCTGTTGGACGCATGCCTTGAGCTCTCTTTGTGCCAAAATGAGTAAAGAGGACTCCCAAAATCATCTACTAAGGATTAGCTCCTAGATATCTCTGCAAACCATCTAGTGGACCTCAGTTTGTGTTTGGGGCACAAAATGTGTCTCATGGGCCTCTTGGTGATAGAATATCATGTATCTACTCCAACATTGAGGGCTCACAGGATGATGCTAGCCCTCCCATGTCTCAATAGCGAGACAAACCTCATCTAGGCCTCAGATCAACTGCGAAAACCCATATATATTGCTAAATCGATTAGGGGCACATTGGTCCAAGTGCATCATCTCATGAATAACGTGGGGCGAAGTGCAGACAGTTGAGGGTGCTAAAGGTGCCCATGTAGTGAAATGATGCTTTGCAAGTAATAGGAGTCCCATGGCTCTCAAGTTCTCAACGCTTCACCTGTAGGGTGTCATATGCTCCTCTAGTGGACTTAGGCCCCAATTAAGTTTCCCAACCCATGATGAAACCACTTGCCAATCACACATAATGTCTAGTGTTGCATCTTCACCATCAGGTACAATTAATCATTAGTGCATGTAAGTGAACCAAGCTTGTTAGTCAAGGGCATATTGAGACTTCATATGGGGCTTCTCTTCCAAATTTGGGGATTTAATCTCGAAGTAGTGTTACCTTCCTAGGTAGGAGTGGTTAATAAACGATCCTATTAAGTGTTCCCAGCCCCTAAGGGGAAAGACAAGTCCTTCGTACATCCTTCAACTAATAGGTGGCATGTGAATGATGATCAAATTGATGGGAAACAGGGGTCTTAAGGCCAGTGCCATGGGTACAAGGATAGCAATGATGAGGGATGTCCACATATTGGGCATATAGATGTGAGGAGGGAGCAATCGTGGTTACATGAGTTATCCTAGCCTTTGTTTTTCCACCGTTCTTTATTTTCCTTTTGCCTTTTCTTGATTTTTCTTTGTATTACTACTTGGGGCTCCAAGAAATGAGAGCATGTTGTAAATGATGTATAGCAATTATTACCCCCTTGAGGTGGGGTAGTTCATCTCCCACCAGGGGTTGGGATGTGCATGGGTTCCTATATGATGTGAAAGGGGCACTCATGGGCCCAAGGAACTAAGGTGATGGCCATAATGATAAAGGGTAGAGCTCATGTTTAACTTTTTCTCACGTGCTATATTAAATGTCTCGACCATCTTTTGTATTTTATGAATTTTTTATTTTGTTTCTTGCTTGTGGCCATCATATGCTTTTAACTTTCTTTTAGTTGCATCAACCTCCCAGGAAACGTTTCCAAGCCCTACCCAGATATGTGGACAAGGGGAGGGGATTGTGTCAGTTACTTATGGACCCAGAGAAGGAAAACAATGAAATAGGGTCTGTAATGTGCGAAGAGGAGTGAAAGATGTGGAACAAGAAAATGGGACCATGCTACCAAAATCGAGGTTTCCCAAGTAGTGCCCTTCCTAAAGCCATAGCCAATAGGGAAGATCCCACAAGACTAGGATTGAAGATTAACCCCCCATTTAAGATGAGGGAACAAAACCACAATCAAAGCCCTTCCTTCTTCAAGTCACCCAATAATCCATGCCCAAAATGCCCAAATGAAAATAAGCATAAGCACCCGATTGCACAATGAAAAGCATACCTTTTGGGTCAAATTTCCCACCTTCTAACATATTGTCTCAACAAAAGGACAAGGAAACATACAACTAATGCAAGGAGCAAAGATAAAATGGCACATCACATCGGCTATAAGGAGGCTCTCAAGGGCTACTAGTTGTCGGTCGGAAGAAGATGAATAGAAGGAATGTTCTTCTAGGGGTACCCACTTTTGGTGGGAAAAAAGTACAAAAAATGAAAAAATCGTAATAGTTGAGAAAACAATGGTAAAAATAGGAAATGTTAAAATATCCTAAATTTGGCTATCTAAATAGATCAGATCTAGTTACTTGTTGGTAATTTTAACTTTTGCTTGTAGCGAAAAATGAGAAAAGCAACCACACAAAATGCACAAATATTCTGCCCTTTTAGATCAGTTCATCATTCAAGATTATCTTCAGAACTTACAAGAGCTCCCTTATAGGGAAAAATGGCTCTTAGAATTAATCAAACGAATAGCAAACCTGAAAATTACAATTTGCCCGAAAATCGAGGCAGCCTACCCTCAAATATGTATGCTTGTACAGAATCTGTATGATGATACGGCCTACTTTGTTGCATTGTATGGTTGCTCTTTTCCTTGCTACTAATTGGCTACCTATCCTTGTTGAAGACTAGCTACATTCTCCTTATTGAAATACTATTGAAATCCTCGCCAATAGTTGAAAATCAAATTTCTCCTAATGTCCTCCTTGGCACACACATCCTTGAAGGCATTGGAGACATATTCCCCACCATTTTCATTCCTCAATACTTTGATCTTCTCCACGGTCTAGTTTTCTACCAAGGTCATTAAACTCCATGAACTTGGAGAAGACCTCCTCCTTCTTCTTCATAAAGAAGATCCAAGTTTTCTGAAAATAATCATCTATGAAAGTAACATAATACTTGTGTCTCATAAGTGATGAAGAAGAGAAGGGCCCACACACATCTGAATGCACTAGCTCCAAAATCCCTTTGGTTCCATCATCTCGGCCCTAGAAAGATGACTTGGCATAGTTTCCAAGTGTGTACCCCTTGCACACTCCATGTTATTCAAAATTGCATGTTGGTAGTCCTATGGCTATTTGTTGAAGAATCTTCAATGCCCCATGATGTAAGTGTCCCATGCGCTTGTGCCAAAGTTCTCCCATATCACTGCTCTGCTCACTACCCACCTTGTTGCTCAAGGTTGTGCATGTTGCAACCTGCAATATGTAGATATTCTTCATCCTCACACCTATCTGCTTCACAGATTCAGAAGCTAAGTGCTTGAGGTAACCCGTAACTCGGTTGAAGATGACATCATAACCCTTGTCCTCTATGGTTGCCACTGAAAAAAAGTTCTTTAGCCCCGGAACATAGAGGACATCTCTAAGATGGAAAGGATTACCTAACTCGCTCTGAAAACTGACAGTACCAACTCCCCTAGTTTCGTACTTGCCATCATCTCCTAGCTCAATTTAAAACTGCATGTCCTTCTTCTCCAGTTGGCTGAAATATCTCTTATTCCCGGTCATGTGGAAAGATGGTCCGAAATCAATATACCATAGGTTGCTTCCTACTAAGCTTGCCATGAAAGCTATCAACGATAAATTTTTCTCGAACTGAGAAGCAAACCCATCTACCACAACTGATGCAGCCATATGATCCTTATTGGACCCCTTCTTCCGATTAAGACACTCAGTGGCATAGTGCCCGAACTCATAGCAATGGAAGCACTTAATCTCGCTCATATCCTTCTTCTTCTTCTCACCCTTCTGACTAGACTCGACCTTCCCTCTACTCTTCTCACCCTTGGCTTTGCTACCTTTGCCTGCCATGGCAAAGTTCTCCTCATCCTTTGTCTTAGCTGCTCTCCCATCTCTCGTCCCTCTCTAGATTTCTTCTTGGACACAATCACTCCATAGCCTCTCCCATCCTCGTAGATTTTCTCTGCCACTGACTGCATCCTGGAAATTCTCCCAAGACTTATGAAGTCCTAGAAGAGCGAGACTCACAAGGTTGCTATCTAGTATAGTCACCCCCACACCACCTAGCTCATCTCGAACCTGAGTGAAGTTTGAAAGATATGTGATGATGGGTTCTCCTTTGCTCATCTAGATATTTCTTAGCTTGTCTTTGAGAGCAAGCTTCCTGGCATCATTGTAACCTTGATACAGATCTAAGATAGCTTTAAACATCTCATATGTTGTCTTCTTCCCATGGAGATGAGGGATAATATGGTCTTTGATCCCCTCAAGAATGACCCTCCTTACCTTGGTGCCATTCTTGTTATGTTGGCTCAAGTGTTGGGGATCTTGAGGTGGAACTATTTGATTCTTCACAAATTCTAGCACCCCATTATCTTCCAACACCATTCATATCTACTCCATCCATGAGCAGCGATCTGCCCTTAGTCCTTGTAACGCCATCCTGTTATCCAAAAATTGCTCCTCAAAATTCTAACACAAGTCGCTTGCTTATACTAAACAATTTGGTGTTGGTATTTATGTTGAACTCTACTATAACACCATGTTAAATTTCCATGAAATTCTACAACTTCTTAGATGAATAACTAAAAACAAGGTAACCAAATACTAAAACCAAATTTACTTTCACCAAGATACAAATTTCTTAACTTATAAGCAGAGGAAAATAATCGAGAGATAAAAACACAATCACACAAATTTACATGTTTGTTTACTCGGGAAACCCAATTGGGAAAACCTGCTTTCTTTGTTGTGATATTTTATTGATTGAGCTTGAGCAAGTGAATCCTTTCAAGGCAATCTGTCTCTCTGAGAACACACATGTTCTCCCGCTAAACTAGCTTGGACTCACCCTGCAAACCCTTCATCACTACTCCTAATCCTTTGTGCACTTCCTATCCATATTTCCTTGCACACGAGACCTATCTCCCTAAGCACAAAATCTCCTATTTTATAGCACACCAAGCTCCTATTTTTGTGTGCACTTGGCCTCCTATTTTGTAGCACGGGAATCTACTCCTAAAACTTGTGCACTCTTGCTCCTCAAGGATACGCACACCTCAACAAAGCATTGTTCTCACAAAACTTGTGTACACAACAATGAATAATCCTTGTGCCTTTTCCCTTCCTTTATAGATTCGATCCATGATTCCATGCTAAATTGTAAGGTTCCAAATGAAAAATACAGTAGATAATAGAAGCCAAGAACTAACTACAGCTATAAAATTCAAGCATGCACCGCCATACACAAATAAACACTGAAATGTGGGAAAAAAGTCTAAGCCATTGTATTAATATAATAAATTATGAGTACAATAATTGTGATAAGAGAAACTTGGGCCTGCTATAGCAAGCAAGGCCAAACCCAGGTGTCAAATCAATGGCTACAAGTGCCAGAAAAGTTCCCAAAAAAGAATTGCCCCCTGCCTAGTGTACATTGTAAACTACTGCTGCAACTGGAAACAACCCTGTATTTGACCCCTCAAACGTGCCCAAAAATTTCTGCAATTTTTGCTAGAGTCTCCCCAAAAAAACCCAAAAAGGGTTTGGACAAATTTTACTAACCACCCAAGACCCCAACTTTAAGCTCACTCCTCCCAACCAGTTGCCAATTAACTACAAAAACTTTATGTTGTTTGGGGCACCAAAACTCCTCCAAAAATTCTGCAAAATTAGGAGCAGGCTCCTTGATGCTAGGCCAACAAAACCCAAAAAAGTTTTGGGTTGATTCCGACCTCCCAGAGTTACCCGATTTTGTGTTATGCCCTCCTTTGCTCGTTCTAGGTCCCCCTCAAGCCACTACTGCAATTCTGGTCTCGATTCCTCCCCCAAAGGCTGTAGAGATCCCTACAAAATTCTCCCGAAAGATGAGAGTGAGTTCCTCCTCATTCCTTGCACAACCCAGCTAGCAAACAACCCCAGGAATTTCAGCCCAAGAAAGGACTACACAGGCCCTAGAAATGCTAAAGTTGGTTTTCACTAGAGCAACAATCTCCAACCCTGAAACTCCCCACAAAGTTTGGTCCAATATCAAGGAATTTTCTCCTAATTTCACCTGCTGAGATTCTCCTTGCAGACCCCAAAACCAAGTAGAAGGAATTCAATCATTGGGTCCTCCTGGAGGTTTGAACTGGCTGGAAATGACTCGCAAACTCCAGCAATATCCTCTCCAATAAGCTCTGAAATTCTCTCCTAGGGTGGCACTCTAAGTCCATCAAAGAGAGGGTTGAGATCTCCGCCCGAAAATCTCCTTGTGCTAAGCAGCACTGGTAGCCTTGGCTAAGCAACTCAAGAGTACTCTAAATCAAAAATTCAATTTGTCAAAAAGCCCCCAAAAATGGTGCCTCTTACTTCTATTTGTCTTTGTTGCCCCCTCTCTCTCCTTGTGGGATCCACCAATTCGACCTCCTTTCTCTCCCTTCTTATCCCTAGCTCGATTTTCCTAAGGGTTCAAATCCCCCCTTTGGGTGGCCCCCACATCCCCACTACCAATTTAATTTTCTTTTTCTCTGATGTTGGTGGCCTCTATTTCTCCAAAAATTAAGTGGGGACTCCCTCAACCCACTTTTCCTAAGTTTTACATGCAAAAACATTCCCATCACCCAAATTGCAAAAATGGAAATTCTTCTTAACAAAATTAATTTAATTGGGGACATTACATAAATTAGGGTAGTTCAAATTTAGAACTTGAGTGGTTGATTAACAAGTTAACTGAGAGTGAACTCTTTCTCTCTCCAATCAACACCGGAGTCACAACTTGTCCTTCCTTCAATCAATGACTAAAGTTCCAACTTATTCTATCTAAACTCGCACTGCCACCCAATCCTGTAGTTCAACTGAAAAAGGCTCCACGTAATTGATCCTCCAATGCTGCACATGAACTGAAGTCTGTTGGAAATAATACTGAGAGGGGGGGTGAATCAATATTATCTGGTCAATTATTTACTTTTTCAAACCCAAAACATATACGCTACTTCAGTTAGATGAACCCGCATATATACGCAACTACAGATAAGGAAACCCGCATATACAAGATAGATTTATAATTTACTTTATTCTACAGAAGTTGATCATTAAGTTATGCACCAGAATCATATAAACAATTGCCAGGAACAATAAAACAGGTCAGAAGACAACCACACATAAGAACACAAGATATAAGGTGGGAACCCAATGTGGGTGAAAACCACCTGCTGCAATTCGTCTCTATCTTCTTTTAATTAGAAACTTCTTTTTACAATGATTTTGTACTGGTGCAGTCCTTTACCAGTACGCAGGCTGCTACCTGCAAAGAGCTACAACCTTCTCTCGTTTTACAGCTTGTCCTGGAAGGGAGCTACAACCCCCTTAGTTCTTGTACTAGTTGAGATACTAGTACGCAGGCTGCTACTTGTAGAAGGCTATAACCTCCTCTTTCTTCCAGGGACCACGTTTCATAAATTTTCAGACTGGATCCACAAATAACATCAATCTAGCATCAAGAATTTCTGCATCAACCAATCACCATTTCACTAGTCAAGACTGAATCAAAATAAACGCTTCTCTGTCAACTGTACCCAGATCACAGTAACTGTAATCACATCTCAAATTCTAAACCTAGATCCCTGCAATAATCAACAGAAGCAACTAGAACATAAATTATGAGATGTACGCTACTTCAATATTCAAAAGCTTGCGTGCATACGCTTCTGTGTTAAGATCAACCTGCATATACGCACTTCCGCCTTCCAAAAACTGCGTGTATACGCACCTGTGCTAAGATCAACCTGCGTATACGCACTTCCGACTTGCAGAACCTGCGTGTATACGCACTTGTGCTTCAGTGAACCTGCGTACAGATCTATAAAGGTAATTTACCCCTTCAAATGTTCAGATATTAGTTTACCCAGATTATTAGATTTATAGATCAAGCAAGCGCCACACAGAACAGATCAAAATCATACAAAGATTCTATCATTCAAGCCTTAAGATTTTGACCCATTAAAAGAACTTATCCTTCTCCTTGCGCTCAGGTTCCTTCTTCCTTTGGATCTAGATCTGCACCATAACCCAATCACTGTATTCCAGATCTAGCACTTTTTCAGATATTCAATGATTCAGTTCCCTCCTTGCCAAATGATCTCCTTCCTCTTTTATAGCCTTAGGCTGTTCATAATACTACGGTCCAAAACCATAACAATTCAATACCATGGACCCAATACTTGGGATCAACACTTATAACGAGATACCATGGCCCAAAACCATAGGTTCAAATACCAAGGACTAAATACCACGGACCAGAAACAAGTTT
>APFE031736840.1:0-22185 GCA_000404065.3 Pinus taeda
GGACAAAAGTCCCCAAAAAAACCCAATGCGGGAAAACCGACGCAACAGATTAGGGTTTTATTTTATTACGCAGTAGTGAAATCTGAGTACAATCTATGGATGCCCAACTGGCAATCCAATCATGATCTCAAAATGGGGCACTTAGGCTTCTTGTCTAACTTACAAGAACCTCTCCCACTTCCAAAGCTTATTTGTTCCCAAGTCTTTATGATTAACCAATGCGGAATTAAATATGTGCTTGAAAATAAGGTGTATGCTTATGTTTATTGTTGGTTATTTATGTGTTTTTTTTGTCTATTTGCTTGAACTGAACATAAGGCAACAATTTAATTAGGAGCTCACCCAAAACTCTTGGGCTACGTCTCCATGAGCTCTAGTCAACTCAACTAGGCTCTTTAGGATTATGGCAAAGTCCTTTTACAAGCTCTTGGCTCAACTCCACTATTTTACACAGAAACAATGGGTTTAGACACCATTTTATCCCTGGCTCTTGAAGCTCTCGGCTTTCTGGCTCTCGGCTCTGGATCTTGGCTCTGGCTCTCTTTCCTCTGCTTCCTGCTTTGGCTCAGCTTTCTGCGCTCCTGTCTCAGCACTGCCTCTCTCTATCTCTATCATTCTGTGGCTTTTAAGCCAATCGACGTTGTTTGTTCGTTTCCTCTTTTGGGCTCTCTGGCTTCCTGTCTCTGTCCGCTCAAATCCCCCTCTGAGCATTAGCAATCATTGCTAAATGCCTACAGGGATGGTGGCCACCTGTTCTATAATGGAAGGACCATTGGCGCCTTTGAAATCCTCAGAATAGTCATTCTCTGTTTACACAGAGAAATACACTAAAACACGGGAGAATCTGCCCAAACGCAGTCTATCGAACTTCAAAAATCATTAATTATGCCCTAGATTCCTTTCGGGTCTGCCTTTGGGTGCTATCGCAAGTCATCGTTGATCCAATGGTCATTATTGGTTTCGGGTGGCTTATGCGGCCAGAGATTACCCGCCTGAAAAGGGTGGTTTTCTCTCTCCGGCGCCTAGCCATGTGGCGGCCAATGAATGGGCTCGGGCGGAGCCCGACCAATACCACTTACCGCCTATTGCCCGCCCGAAATGCCGCTTGTTAGGGAACTCAAAACACATCTCGCTGCGTATAAAACCCTTTCGGGTCCATTATATCGCCCCATTCGCATTTCTTTTGTATTTATAAAATACATTAAAACACTGAAAATACCGTCGAATGGCTTTATGGCGGACTTCAAATAATATACATTTGCATTTATAAACCCTTTCGGGTCCGGATTCATCACATCGTGCGCATTCCTTGGTATTTTGGTTTTATAGCGGAAATGCGCAAATACACAGAAAATCCCCTTTTATCGAATTTCAAATTTTATGAATTGCGCTTATGAAATCCGTTGGGTCCGGCAATCACCGATCCAATTTAATCCTGGCCGTCGATTCCCCTCGCGATCCGACGGCTAAGATTGCCCGTCGCAATCGCATATCGCATCGCATACGGCCCAGGGGTTCTGTACATTGCTAATGCCGATTTGCTAATTCGATCATCGGCGATCGACGTATCGCATGATCATAATCGCTAGGTGCAGGGTCCTGATATCGCAAATATGTCTGCCTCTGATCTGATACATTGGATCGGCGGATCAGAGTTTCTTCCGCCTCCGCTTAAGTCCGGCCCTTTGCCTCTTTCCGATGCGATTTCCCTTTATAAGGGTTTTTTGCCATTTTTAGGGGATTTTGCCTCTTTTTATAAGGAACAAAGGGCATCTTCTTTGAGCAATAACTTTTGCATCCTAAGTCCATTTTTTCCCATTCAAGTTGCAGTAGATTTAGAATGAAAAGATCTCTACAATGGGGCTATGTCCAGGAACTTCTTTGGACTTTCATTTTCCTCTGTGAGGAACACTTAGACTTAGGAGTCTATCCAAAATCCATTTTGGATCAAATCAGCAAGTATATGACAGAAATAATTAGAGAGAAAAAGTCTCACCCCACAAGCAATCTCGACACTGGCTTCTACAGAAAATTGGTTGTCCAAACCCCAACGTAAGCCCTTCTCTGTTGCCTCTACATTGCCTCTCACATGTGTGGCTCAAATTTGTCTCTTAGCAAGCCATCTAGCCTACCTTTGCTGCTGGAAGTTACTCTCTGGCACTTTGGAAGACTTTCTCGGCCTATGGAAACTGAATCGACCTCCTGCTTAGCTAAATCGAACTGCCCTGCTTCAGCTATTGCACAGTCCCTGCGTTGCTTTAGTTTGGAACACTTCTATCACTTGTTGTTGTCTCTTCGGATCTGGAAACTTCTTCTGGATCACTATCCTTGCCCCTTACTGACCCTGCTTCGATCTCTGGCTCTCCAACAACTGCTACTGCTCTCTGGAAATCGATTTGCCAAGAAAATCGAACTGTAGAAGTGTTTTCTCCAAGTGCCCATTGACTTCCTCTTATAATCCATTTTTGGAGCACCAACGACCAAGATTAAAAGTTAATCAATGGTTGGGATCATCTCAGAGTCGATCTATGTGAGTTTCTAGACTATTCTCACCTTGAATTAATTAATTATGAGTAATTAACCAATTTTCCTAAGTTTAGACTTACGAAACATTTAAAAATAGGTTAATAATCTTATTAAGTCATTTCTAGGTGGAATATCCATAAATGATTTATGTGTTTTGGAGATCTCATGTATTCTAGTCTCTCCACCAAATTTCGTGGCTAAAACACATACGATGCTACAAAAACTAACAAAAGATGTTGGAGACATTTAATATTTAACATGGGCAAAAGCCAAATGTGAACTCTACCCCTTTATCATGGCCATCACCCTCGTTCCTAGGGCCCTGTTGCCGCACAATCTAGCAGGGGTCCTAGGAGGGGTACCTAATGGACAACTACTAGAACAAATGATAACAATGGGATAAAGACCCATTGTCACCTCAGTCAGTGTGCCCTGCTCTTTACAAACTTTCATCTAAGGGAGGAGTCCCGGTATGAATGAAATCACCAAAATAATAGGGTCAATGGCTAGGTATGATGTGATTTCCAAAGACCATTCAAAGGAGAGGCTTAGATAATGGCTTGCTTGCTTCAAAAGCAAGATAAGGGCTATCAAAGAAAGGATTAATGGGGAGGGGGTTTAGATTTAGGAGAAATGGATACTCAAAACAAGGGGTATACCTAGATCAAGGCTTCCTAAAGGAATAAAGGACCTCTCTTAGGGTCTTGTGAGGTAATGATCATATAAAGATTTGGGACCACAAGAGAGGCCTAAGGGATCCAAGGAAGGCCTGTGGTTTGCAAAATAAAAAAGGAATATGATACCTAGGTCAAGCAAGGATAAGATAGGTCAAGGAATGATCAACTTCTAACGAGTTTTCAAAGGTACTTGACCTATGGAAAGTCGCTAACCAAAGAAGTCTAGGAGAAGAATTGATGTTGGAGCTAGGGATCGAGGTTTCTTGAAATATAGCCACAGGATGAGCTTCAAAATTAGAGGGCACCTAGAGGAAACCCTATTGCAGTTGCTTGCCAACTTGGTCTTGAAAGTGACTGTGAAAATTTCTGAATCTTTACAAACAGAAACCCCTACTGCAATTATTGGTTTACAATCTCCTACTTGTTCTCTACATTAACAAGTTATTTAATTTCATAAACATCGATGTAAACACTATTACAGCCTACACAAATATACATATCATGAACTAAAATAAACCGAGACAATAACACAAGGGACATAGTTATTTTTGGACAATCATCCTAGGAAAATCCTAATTCGGGAAAACCGGTGCAACATATAGAGGGTTTGTATTATTAAGCAGATTTCATGAATACAACTAGGGTGCCAGAAATGGCTCACCCAACAGAGAATTTCCTCGGTAGTAGTACCTCTATCCGGAGACAGATATTCTGGCAAATCAACAAATGGATGATCAAACCCCATAGCGACTCCAGTTGTTCCCTATTCTGGACAGCAAAAGCTGCTCCAAGCACCGCTCTGGAACTGCGTCACTCCTTCAGGAGCTACGTCACCCTATCTCGGCTCAGAATTTGCTGATTTGCTCCTAGTCTGCTCCACAGAGCCTCCCCAGCGCTGTCTCTGAGGCCCACCGTCAGCCTCTGCGGGGTCTGCGTCTAACTATGTCAGCCTTCTACGTCCTTTGCGTCAGCTTTACGACCTCTATTTTAGCCCTTCTCGGGCCTGCACTATCTCTCCCGACACTACACTGCCTCTGCTATGTATTCTTCAGCCTCAGATGATAATCCCTTGCTGAACCACCACTCACTGCAACTTTGATCACTAACTCGATTTCCTTAGCAAACCTCGCCCCAGAAAATCGAATTCTTTGATCACTTGGTGTATCTCCCACTGACCCTCAAACCTCCTCTTAGACTTTTCTTGTTGACGATTCAACAACCGAGATTAAGTCCCTAATCAACGACTAAGATTAGATCTTGCTTGATCCTCGTCACTTAGAACATTCTCACCCATATTCTTATTAACACACATTAATATTTTTATTTTCCTAAGTTTAGACTTAGGAACCCATTAAAAATATTAATTATTTTAATAACTCCTCATCCAAGTGGAATTTCTCCAAACGATTTCTGGGTCTTGGATATCTCATATGTTTTAGCCCCTCCACTACATTTCGGAGCTAGAGCACATCTGATGCTTCCCAAAATCAACACTCCCTCTTAGCAAGGAATGTGCTCTAGCAATGCTTTACCATAGAAGCATCAAACTGATCTACTGCATCGGTCCTTTGTGCTGTCACCGCGCTACTGCTTCTTGTACTACTTCCCATGACACTTCCACTGCCATTGCTACATCTGTACTGCAGCTCCCTCTCAACATGCTGCCTCATGCTGCCCATAACAACTGCTAACTGCTGGACTACAACTCAGTTACCGAGAAGTAAGTAACTGATACTCCACCCAAATACTGACATCCTGGTCAGTCTGGAAGCCTCTTGATGTTGAAGCTACCTCTGTTGCTAATTTGTGCTCCCTATGCTGCCACTATGCTGCTGCAAACTCCTCTGTGCCTCTTGCACTACTACAACCTCCACCGCGCTGCTACAAACTTCTGCACTCTAGCTCTGCCTTGTCACTCCATCACACCTTGCTCCCCCCGACACTTACCATCCTGCTACTATCGTTAAGGGCTCCCGTAGCCATATGTGATCCAAGAATTTGGGCACCTCAAGGGTTTTGCCTGCATGTAGTCCTCTCGACTACAACTCCATATTGCCCCACCTCTTCTCTAGAGGCGCATGAGCACTCATGGCACAATCGTCATTAGTCTCGACATCCTTCTCCGCCTTTGTTGGAGCAGCCTTTGAGTCGGAAGCTTCTCCCTTGCCTTTCTTCCTGGGGCACTGAGAGGCATAATGTCCTAGCTCCCCACAGTTGAAGCACTTGACCTTGGAGATGTCTTTCTTCTCCCTCATTTGTAGCCCTTGCTATCTCGCTGATGCGAGAGTTGCATTCTCCTCCACCTCCTTGATTCGAACTCCCTTACTGCTACTCCCCGCCTTGGTCAATCTCATGAGCTCTTCCTGTCGAAGAGCTGCCCACATTTCCTCCCAACTGGGGTGAGTCGCTTTGCCCAAGATGCTTTGGACAAACGTCTCCCACTCCTCGGATACTGCTTTCAGTGCAGTCCTGACTAAGAACTCTGGATCTGGAGTAGACCCCATGGAAGTAAGCTGGCCGCAAATCCCCTGCAACCTGAGAAGGAAGGGATCTGTCTCCTCCCCTTTCTACATCTGAAATGACCTCAGTTGATTCTCCAATAACATCTTTCGTTGCATGGAAGAGCCCTGGTATAAGGTGGTTAGGGTGTCCCACCTCTCCTTTGTTGTTGTCTTCTCAGCAATATGTGGTATGACATGATCCTTGACCCCATCTAGGATCATACATTTTGTCCTCGCCTAAGCCTCCTCGTACTTCTTAGCTACATTAGCGTCAACTAGGACAGCTACTACTTTCAAGGCATAGTCCTTGATGCAATGCTTATTTAGGATTGCTAGGATCTTGGCAATCTAGATGACAAAATTGGAAGCCCTGTCGAATCTGTCCTGATCCCTCAATCTGTTCACTGCGATCTCTGCTCTTCTTCTCTAGACTCCCTCTGAGTCCTGAGTTCCCTCTTGGAAATCGTCCGACCAACTCTCGAAACACTCCTTCCAATCCTCCTTTGCCTCTGCAACTCGGATCTAGATTTCTTGGCTAGAAATCTATCGAGGTAGTGCTTCCCTCTACCTTGGTTCAGTCTCCTTAGACACTGTTCTGCACCAACGAAAACAGCTTCCCACTAGCTCCTTAAATCAAAATTTGCACAGCTCCCTTAGCCTCGGCAACTGAAGAATTTGAGCCCTTCAGGCTCTGCACAATCACTGCGTGCGCTGAATCAGCTCCTCCTGGCCAACTGTGTCAATCCTTCCTGGCACAGATAGATGACGTGGCTCTGCGTGAGCCTGATTTCCCCCCTCTGCCCCTGCACTGGCCCTTCTCTTGGCTTAGAGCGCTGACGCAGGCTCTGCGTGAGCCTCTACGTCACCCTCTCTACATTGCATCACTCCTCTTGCCTCTTCAGGTCTGGAACAACATTGTCTCTCGAGACAGCTGCTTCTTTGCTGCGAAATTCTCAGATTTCTCGATTGGTGTCTTCAGTCCTCCTTGCTCTGCAATTGCTCTGATACCATGTGGAAATTTCTGAATCTTTACAAACAAAAACCCCTACTGCAATTACTGGTTTACAATCTCCTACTTGTTCTTTACATTAACAAGTTATTTAATTTCATAAACATTGATGTAAACACTATTGCAGCCTACACAAATATACAGATCATGAACTGAAATAAACTGAGACGGTAACACAAGGGACACTGTTATTTTTGGATAATCGTCCCGAGAAAAACCGGAAAACCGGCGCAGCATATAGAGGGTTTATATTATTAAGCAAATTTCATGAATACAACTGGGGTGCTAAAAATGGCTCTCCCACAGAGAATTTCCTCGGCAACAGTACCTTTATCCAAAGATAGATATTTCAACAAATCAGTAAATGGATGATCAAATCCCACAGAGACTCCTGTTGTTCCCTATGTTGGACAGCGAAAGTTGCTCCAAGCATCGCTCTGGAACTGCGTCACTCCTTCAGGAGCTGCGTCACCCTCTCTCGGCTCAAAATCTGTTGATCTGCTCCTAGTTTGCCCCACAGAATTGTTGATTTGGGGTAGCATCGGATGTGCTCTAGCCACGAAATTTGGTGGAGAGGCTAAGGCACATGAGATCCTAAGTCATCAGGTTTGTGTTCTTGTTCGAGTTCGGTGACCTTGAAATTCGAATAAAGTTCGACACCTAAAATTTTGTTGATAAAGTTCGACATATAGAAATTCGAAGAAAAAAAAATGTATATATATATATATAATCAATTTAAAGTCAAATTCAAAGTCCATAATGCAAATTGCAAATACATAGGATTATTTCTCAAACATTTAAATCATTTCCACATAATTTTGTAAACCATGAAAGCGAGTGCCAAATTTTAATAAAGAACCAACTTCCATACATAGTAAACAAGATGAGAAAATCATCATAGACATTGGCACCCATATCAAATTCAACAAAACCACGTGCCATATCAGATTTCATATATTGAAAAACAATCTAATAAAAAAGTATTCAAAATATATAAACTCGAAAGTTTAAAGTAGCTTGGCAGTTTTAGAAAATTGTTCATGCAAAAAGTAAACTAGAAATCTAAAACATGAACACAAGTTTTATTCTTGATGTTCCTGTGGCCCACTTGTTTTATCAAAAAGTTCTATATCAGCAAGAGTAGTAGGCTCTGTGAATACGCTAGATGCTTCAGCATCAGGTTCATCAGTCAATTCCCTGTCAATGTCACTATCAATGTACAAATCAGCTTCATCCATTGATGCATTTGGAACAGGATCGATCCACGGAGTAGAGGAATTGGATGACTCTTGAGCCACATTTTTCAAAGCCAACTGCAAGTTACTACGAACATAAACAAGATCTTCTAATCTTCTAGATAAAAATCTATATCTTTTCTTGGAATGAATGTGGTCAAAGGAACTCCAATTCCTTTCACATGCCGATGCACTTTATCCATGGCTTAACATACGAATTGCAAAATTTTGCAATTCTGGTGTCCCTGAACCATAAAATTCCCACCATACTGCTGGCAGCTGGATCACTTTTTCTCCTATCATACTTTGCTGATTGTGTTTCAAATAAACCTTCTTCTAACCTGTATGCCCTCCACTGACTTCTAACCAAACCTGCAATTTCTGGATTTGGATTTAGCTTCTCAATAGCCTGGATAAGTCCATTCATGACTTCTTCATCCCTATGTCTTGGTAACCCAAACAATCTAGGGTCCAAATAGCATGCTGCTGCATGTAATGGACTATGCATCATCTTCCATATTTGATCAATTAAGTCCCATATCCCCTGGTAATCAACTTCCACATTATTAAAAGCAGTTGCAATGGTCTCTTTGCAACGATCAATGCTTTCATAAACAAAACCCATACAAGGTTTGTCACCATCAACCATGCGGAGCACATTAAAAATTGGGCCACATATTTTTAAAACCTTGTTTGCATTTTCCCAAAAGCCATTATTGAGCACTATTTGTTCAACATTTTTCCCCTTAGTTTCTTTTGAAAGGGTAGATCTCTCCCACTCAGTGCTGCAAAAAATAGCTCTTAGGCTCGCTTTTTCCTCAACAACTCTTTTCAGAGTAATATAAAAAGTGGCAAACCTTGTATTGCAAGGCCTCAACAACTCTTTTGATGCATTCTTTCTGTATATGCTCAAAGTGAGACGATGGTTCATGATGAAGTTTGCAATTGTTTTGGCTCTTCGGATTGTCTCATTGACCCAAGGAAATTTGGCAAGTCATGCAACATTAAATCCAAGCAGTGAGTTGTGTAAGGGGTCCAATAAATGTGATTATACTTTTCCATAATCAGCGTCCCTGCACCAACACAATTTGATGCATTATCTGTAATAACATGGACAACATTTTTCTCCCCAACCTTTTGAATCGCTTCATCCAAAATTCCAAAAATAAATTCTGATGTCTTCGCTCGATCCATTGCGTTTACTGCCTTCAAGCAAAGTACCCTTTGAGGACTATAAACAAGCACATTGATCAATGTGTGATGACACAAATCTGACCAACCATCACTCAAAATTGTGCACCTATAAGCTTCCAAGACTATTTAATCTGAGCCAACTTTTGTGTCACTTTGTCTTTTGTTTTCTTTAGAAAAGTTGTCCTTAAAGCTTCAGATCCAGGAGGAACATAGCCCTTCCCAAAATCAATGGCCTTTTTAATTACCATTTTAAAATATGGACTCCTCGCCACATTAAAGGGAATTGCACATGCATAAAAGAATTCTGCAACAACATCATCAACTTGTTGCTCAACAGGTTTCTAGAATTGATCTAATGTTTTGGTTCCACCTGTTTTTACTTGAGTAGAACTTGATCCACCAATGGTTGAGATTGAATTAATGGTGTTGGACGAAGACATGGCAATCTCCCTCTCAATTCGTTGCCTCTTATTTATCCTTTTCTCCTCTTCCATCCTTGAAGTGAAATAGTCTTTCTCCACTGTGGCTTTTTGTTCATCAGAGATCTTAGTGCAGCCTTCAACACCACCTCCACTTCCATTGCTAATACTGAGAAGGTGATCCACTGCTCTAGTTAAAGAGCCAGTGAAATCATGTCCACACCGCTGACATGAAAGATTATTCCCATCTTTTTTGACAAAATTCCATGCTACAACAGTTGATTTTGGGGGTACCATTGAAATTTGAAGGTTCTGAACCTTTGATTGTTGAAGACTGAGGTTAAGGCTTGAAGCCTGAAATGTCTACAATTTTTTTTTAATTTACATTTTAATTAGTTTTATATTTTTTTTGCATAATGAAATTATGAAAATTTGAAACTATAATTTATAAAAAAAATTATCAGTTCAAAATTCAACGTGAGCCTCTTTAAATACTGATAAATTGTATTTACGTTTTAACTGATAAAAACTAGTAAATTTTATTGAACTGATAAAAAAAAAGTGTATTTAAATTTTGACTTATCTGGAGGCTGGAACTCGGTAGTTGGAGTTTGGATAAGTGCACTGTGTGGCTTGCTGGAGGGCCAAGGCTGCTTGAAGGCTTGCTTGAAGGCTCACTGCTCTCAGGAGTCAAGCTCTGTTAGGACTCAGAAGGCTCACTACTCCCAGGCTCTGTCAACTTTTAAGGGCAGAGTGCTGGTATCTTAAGAGCTGAATTACAGTTTTGTTAAGGACTCTGGCCTATTGAAGAGGCCGAGTTGCAGCCTTGTTGAGTCCAAGTCTTAGGTCTGTTGATGAGGCCAAGTTGCATGCTCAAATGATATAAATAAGGAGCTCTCCTCCTATTCAGTCAATTCAATTCAAAAAAGCAATTCGACTAAGGAAGGATAAGAAGGTACGAACCTGAGGCAGAAGGTTCATAGCTCATGAACCGAGGAGCAGCTTTATAATTTTTTTTGGGTTCTGGGTTAAGATGATTAGTAAATGGTTTTGTACAAGATTTAAGATATTTTGGAGCAAATTCCTTGTTCAGAATTCAACCGTTCCTCAAACACATAAGATCAACTCTCAGCGCTCGTCTAAGTGTTTAACAAGACATTTGTTAGAGTGAAATTCTGAACATAAGGAAGAGACATATTCAACGCTCTGTTGATAGCTCTCAGAATTGAATTCAGGCCTGTAAGACATACCTCATTAGCTCTGAATTTCGGCCCCTGTAGAGTTTTGAAACTCGACTGTCTTATCCATTGATTTTCAGCCTCTTTGAGCCCTGTTGAATCCAAGTTCAGGGACTAATGTTGAGGGCGAGTTCTGGTCAATGTCAGCCTTTAGGACATTGCCACAAGCGACATCGTGAGATGAGGTCAGGACTTGCTTCAAATCCCTTCGCTCTCTTGACTCAAGTCTCAGACCTATGGTCTAAGTTACAACCTGTCAACGCTGCCACATGTCACTGCCCACAAGCCGTCGAAAACCCTGAAAACTCATCATCGGTCGAAAGCTGTAGCCTGTGTATGAGCTTAAGCCTCACGCTGTGGACTGGTCAGTGGCTGCCAGCCACTGCAAACAATGAAACCTAAGTTCTAACCCACGGGTCACCGTAAACAATGAAACCAAAACAAAACCATGGGGCCCGCAAAATTTATTATTCATTTCTATCTTTTTTTTAAACGGAAAAAAATCAAATTTTAACGAATTTTAAAACGCATTTGAATGATTTTTAATGATTAAGTTCGCCTTGAAATTTGAATTCTTTTGAAGTTCGAGTTCGCCATTTTGTTCGGCAAACTTGAACGAATAAATTCGAATTAGTTTGAAGTTCGGCGAATTTCGAATTTTTTCGTTCAAATTCACCGAACCCCGACTAAGATGAGATCTCCAATACCTAGAAAGAGTTTGGGCAGATTCTAAACAGTTTGGGGGATATTAAAATAATTACTTTTTTAATGGAGTCCCTAAGTCTAAACTTAGGGAATTTAAAATATTAATGTGAATTAATATAAAATTGTGTTAGAATGGTCCAAAAGTCATGGATCAAGCCAGATCTAATATTTGTCGTTGATTAGGGACTTAATCTCGACCATTAATTTGTCAATGAGAAAAGTATAAGAGGAGGCTTGAGGGTCACTTGGAGAACACACCAAGAGATCAAGATTTCAACTTTCTGGGGCTGGGTTTGCTGAGAAAGTTGAGAGAGTGATTTGGAGTTGCAGCTGAGGGGAAATGAATACAGAAGCAGAGATAGTGTTGGGAGGATCAGCGCAGCAGCCGGGAAAGTTGACACAGAGGGAAAAAGCCGGAACTACCGGGAACAGCCGGAACTGTCAGAACAGCTGGAAAAGCTGAGCAGAGGGCAGAAGCTGGAACTGCCGGGAACAGCCGAAACTGCAGGAACTATCAGGAAAGCTAATGCAGAGGGCAGAAGCCAAAACTTCCAGAACTGTCAGGAAAGCTAACGCAGAGGGTAGAAGCCGGAATTGCTCGGAAAGTTGACGCAGAGGGCAGAAGCCGGAACAACCGGGAACAACCGGAACTGTTGAAACTGCCGGGAACTGCTGGGGAAGCAGACACAGAGGGTAGAAGCCGTAACTGCTGAGAACAACCGGAACTGCTGGGGTTTTTCGTGGGGCAGATTGGAGTTGAGGAGAGCTGCCAGAGTGTTTATCCGGGGTTTCAGTCGAAGCATTTGTCTCCGAAGGAGAGGTACTACTGTTGAGATTTTTCTCTATTGGGTGAGCCGGATTTGGCACCCAGATTGTATTATGAAACCACTTAATAAATCAAACCTTTAGACAGCTACATCGGTTTTCTCGCATTGGGTTTTTCCAGGGACATTAGTCCAAAAATAATGGTGTCATTTGTGTGCTTGTTTTTGTTTCCTTCAGAGTATGATCTGTAATGTGTTGAGCATGTACTTGTGTTTATTTTCAGTATTTACATGGTAAATAACTTGTTAATTAATCAGAACAAGTAGGAAGGAATAAATCTAAAAGTACATGGAGGGTTTCTAATTGTTAGACTTAGAAACTTCAACATGGTATCAGAGGGTGGTTGGAGATCACAGGAGAACTGAGGACATCAATCGAGCAGAGCAACAACAACAGAAAACAGTGGTCCCGAGTGACAAAAGTTGTTCCTAGCAGCAAAACAACAAATTAGGGGTGACGTAGTGCTTGCGTCATCAAGTTCGGGCCAAGAAGAGGCTATGCAGACGCTGAGGGAGGCAAAGATAGGCTCACGCAAAGCCACACAGAGGCTAGGAGGGCTGACGCAGTTGGCTTAGGGAGCTAGTTTGGTGGTGCTGGGACTGCACAGAGCCTAGGAGCTCTCACCTTCAGGTTGCTGGGGTTTAGGAGGCTGTGGATAAGTTGCAGAGTGGAGTTGGTGGGGTACTGTTGTCAGAACAGTACCTAATAGGGCAAGGCCAAGGAGGAGGGAGTTGCTACCGAGGGTTTCTAGCCGAGAAATCTGGATCAGTGGTGCGTTTGCACAAACGATCAGAGTAGCGGGCATCTCGACATCGGCAGAAGGATTTCTAGGAGGGAAATCGAGGCTCAAAGGGAGTAGAAGAGTAGCGGAATGGAACTACACGGAGTAAGAGACCAGGACAAACTGGATGGAGCCTCAAACTTGGTAGTCTAGAAGGCCAAAATCTTATCCGTACTTGATAGAAATTGTGTCAAGCACTTCACCTTGAAGACGATAGCGGTCCCAGTTGACCCAGCTGACAATGACAAGTATGAGGAAGCAATGGTGAGGGCCAAGAGTATCATTCTTGGCGGGGTCAAGGATCATATAGTACCACATATTGCCGAGAAGAATACGACACGGGAGATGTGGGAGGCCCTAACCAAGTTGTATCAGCATACTTACGTGAAGAGGAAGATGCTCCTAGAAAATCAGCTGCAGTCATACCAGATGCAGAAGGGAGAATAGATAGACACCTTCCTCGGTCGATTGAAGGAGATTCGAGATCAGTTGACTTCCATAGGGGCCACACCAGATCTAGAGTTGATGGTGAGAACAACCTTGAATGCAGTCTCAGAAGACTGGGAGGTGTTTGTCCAGTGCATACTGGGCATGGCGACCCTTTCAGATTGGGAGGAAATGTGGACGGCTCTTAGCCAAGAAGAGATCAGGAGGGTGACCAAGACGGGAAGTAGCAGCAAGGGGATCAAAATCAAGAAGGATGAGGAGGTGGATGCTGCCCTAGCATCTGAGGGTAAGCAAGAAAAGCGGAAGAAGGACCTCTCCAAGGTCAAATGCTTCCACTGTGGGGCGCTGGGTCATTATGTGACCTAGTGTCCAAGGAAGAAGAGCAAGGGAGAGGCTTTTGAGACCAAGGCAACGCTAGCAAGGGCAGAGAAGGAAGTGGAGACAAACGATGACTGTGCCATGAGTGCACACACACCACTTGAGCGAGAGTGGGGAGACATCGAGTTGTAGTCAAGAGGACTACAGAAGATGAGGGGCAGGATCCTCGAGGTACCCAACCTCTTGGATTATACCTGGCTACGGGAGCCTCGAAGAGGAGTAGCAGGATTGGTGGATGTCAGTAGAGACAGATCAGGATGGAGCGGCAGAGAGAGCTACAGTGCAGGAGGCATGGGAGTGTTTCACTAGTGAAGGATGGCACAGAGAGGTGTGCAATGCTGATAGATACAGGGAGTTGTTGCGGCAGTGCAGAGGTCAGAGAGGGAGCACTTGTCAATGACAGAGGGAGCTTCAACATCGGGAGTGTCTCTAGTCTGACAGAGATGTCAGAGTTGGGAGATTAGTTACTTACTTCTCAGTCACTGAGTTGTAGTGCAACAATTAGGAATGGTGGTGCTATGGGCAACACGATGCAGCATGATGAAAGGGGATGCAGTGTAGACACAGCAGTGGCAGTGGTAGGGCCATGGGCAGCAGCATGGATGTAGAGGGAGTTGTCGTACAGATGCAGCAGTGGCAGTAGCAGAGCCATGGGTGGCAGTACGAGATGCAATATTACAGATGATGGGCAGCAGGCCTAGCATCAAGAACCGATGTCGGATGATCAGAGTAATACTCAGTAAGGAGTATTGCGAGAGCAGTCCTCGTTAAGAGGGAGTGTTGATTTGGGGTAGCATCGGATGTGTTCTATCCACAAAATTTGGTGGAGAGGCTAAGGCACATGAGATCTCCAATACCTAAAAAGGGTTTGGGTAGATTCTAAATAGTTTGGGAGATATTAAAATAATTAATATTTTTAATGGAGTCCCTAAGTCTAAACTTAGGGAAATTAAAATATTAATGTGAATTAAGATAAAACTGTGTTAGAATGGTCCAAAAGTCATGGATCAAGCCAAATCTAATGTTAGTCGTTAATTAGGGACTTAATCTCAACCGTTGATTTGTCAATGAGAAATGTATAAGAGGAGGCTTGAGGGTCACCTGGAGAACACACCAAGAGATCAAGATTTCGACTTTCTGGGGCTGGATTTGTTGAGAAAGTTGAGAGAGTCATCTGGAGTTGCAGCTGAGGGAGGGGCAATGAATACAGAAGCAGAGAGGCAAAGATAGTGACAGGAGGATCAGCATAGTAGCCGGGAAAGTTGACACAGAGGGCAGAAGCCGGAACTACCGATAACAGTGGGGAAAGCTGACGGATAGGGTAGAAGCTGGAACTGCCGGGAACAACTGAAATTGCCGGGAACTGCTAGAACTTCCGAGAAAGCTGAAGTAGAGGGTAGAAGCTAGAACTGTTGGGAACAACCAGAACTGCCGGGAACTGTCGGAACTGCTAGGAAAGCAGACGCAGAGGGTAGAAGCCGAAACTGCCAGGAAAGCTGACGTAGAGGGCAAACGCTGAAACTGCCAGGAACAGCCAGAACTACTGGAACTGCCGGGAAAGCTGACACAGAGGGAAAAAGCCAGAATTGCTGGGAACAACCGAACTGCTAGGAAAGCAGACGTAGAGGGCAAAGCCAGAACTACCGGGAACAACCGGAATTGCTGGGAACTGCCGGGAAAGTTGACGTAGAGGGAAGAAGAGGCCGATGCTGGGTTTTTTCATGGGGTAGATTGGAGCTGAGGAGTTGCCGGAGTGTTTATCCAGGGTTTCAGCTGGAGCATCTGTCTCCGAAGGAGAGGTGCTACTGCTGAGATTTTTCTCTATTGGGTGAGCCAGATTTGGCAACCCAGATTGTATTATGAAACTGCTTAATAAATCAAACCCTCAAATAACTGCACTGGTTTTCCCGCATTGGGTTTTTTTGGGGACATTAGTCCAAAAATAACGGTGTCATTTGTGTGCTTGTTTCTGTTTCCTTCAGTTGATGATTTGTAATGTGTTGAGCATGTATTTGTGTTTATTTTCAGTATTTACATGGTAAATAACTTGTTAATTAATTAGAATAAGTAGCAAGGAATAAATCAGAAAGTACATGGAGGTTTTCTAATTGTTAGACTTAGAAACCTCATCAAGAATCTCCCCAGCGCTGTCTTTGAGGCCTAGCGTTAGCCTTCCGCGACTTCTGCGTCTCACTGTGTCAGCCTTCTACTTCCTCTACATCAGCTTTACGGCCTCTGTGTCAGCCCTTCTCGGGGTTGCGCTGTCTCTCCCGGCACTGCGCTGCCTCTCTGCTATGTATTCTTCAGCCTCGGATGAAAATCCCTTATTGAACTACCCCTCACTGCAACTCTAATCACTAACTTGATTTCCTTAGCAAACCGTGCCCCAGAAAATCGAATTCTTTGATCACTTAGTGTATCTTGAACTGAACCTCAAGCCTCCTCTTATACTTTTCCTGTTGACGATTCAACGACCGAGATTAAGTTCCTAATCAATGGCTAAGATTAGATCTAGCTTGAACCCATTAAAAATATTAATTATTTTAATAACTCCTCATCTGGGTGGAATTTCTCGAAACGATTGCAAGTTCTTGGAGATCTGATGTGTTCTAGACCCTCCACCAAATTTTGGAGCTAGAGCACATCCGATGCTACCCAAAATCAACAGTGACCACCCTAATGCATTTCGTACTAGGCCCTAGGAGGCCTTGTAGGGTTAGGGAAGAAAATAAAAGAAAGCAAAAGGAAAATATTTTGCGGTGATCAATTAGGATAAGGACCCAATGCCTTAACAATTGGGAGAAATGGTGTCAAGGTAGGCCTTGATGAGGGACCCTCGCTCTATCACGGAGCCCTATGCAGCTTTTTGCTAAGCCTAATGAGGCATCTACCCAACAACAAAGGAATTTATGCTTTGTGTGGCAAGAAATGATGGAATTTTAAGGATGGAACAAACATGACCAACCTCTAGGAACATTCATTCACAATACCTAACATGTAATGCATGCAATATTTCAAAATCCCAGTGTTTTCATGAATTCACTTTCCAATTAGGGCACATTAAAAATTGACAAGACATTCCATACATTAATCATGTAACAAAAGCAAAGAAATATCATCAAAATAACACTTGCAAGGTATGGAAAATATATCCATCCATCATTTTTGCATTTAGAAGCTCTAAGAAAAGAATAGCTAAAATCCAAACATCAAAATGCATTAACAAGATCCAATTTTGTCCATCAATTACAGGTCTAAATTCTTTTTACAAGAGAAATCCCAATCCAAATGATGATGAGCTACAAATGAGATTCATCATCTATTTACATGAGCCTTTAGGGATTTGATTTAGTCTAATTAGACTAATAGGTCCCTAAAAACAACTTTATTGTGCAAAACAATAATCCACTTGGTGACAAGCCCACCAAATAGCAAAAATGTACTCAACAAGCCTTCCTAATGAGGCCAAAATGATAGAATAATGGTGCAAGAGGATCGTTGGAAGGCCTAGATAAGTCCTCCATGTGCCAAGATGAAGAGGAGAGCTCTCATAATGATGACCATGGGGTTGGCCCCTTGGTTTCCAAGCAAAACATCTATGGTGTTCCCAAGTGGCTGTGGAGAATATTGAATGGTCTCATGGGTCTCCAAGTGGATCAAACATGTCGATGCTCCATCAATTAGGGCTAGAATGATGATACAATCCCTCCCATGTCTTCCCGGGTGAGACAAAATCCCATCTAGGACCTAGATCAACTGCTAAGTGTCTAGTACAAGTATGTGGCCGGCTGGGCTGTGTGGTCCAAGTGCATCATCATCTCCGTATGGTTGGGGCATGAACAAGAAATAGGTGGTGCTAAAGAATCCCTTGGCATGGCATTCAATGCTCTGTTGTGGTGGAGGCCCATGGCTCTCAACTCTCACCCTACAAATGCCATCATGAACACCTAGAGGTCTTGGATCTTGTATAGGGAGGCCAAGCCCAAGATGAAGACCCACCTGCAATCCTGTATAAGATCTAATGCGTCTTTTCACTTTCTAGTACAACAATTCATTAGTACAATAGATTAAATAAGCTTGAAAATCAAGGGCCCAAGTAGACACTTCATAGTGGCATGCCCTTCCAAGTGGGCTTTATAATGTACAGGTGTTCCCAAGTTCAAGAGGGAGGTTAACAAAGGATCCTATTAGGTGGTTTCAACCTCTAAGGGAGTAACATGTCGATGGTACATTCATTAAATGGAAGGTGCCATGTGAAATGATGGTGGAACAAAGTGGGGTAACAGCAAAGGCTCTAAGCAACATGCCATGGCACAAGAGTAGCTATAATGAGGGAGTTTTACACATGGGTGTATAGATGTAGGAGAGAGCAATCGTGGTACATGAGTTACCTTGGCCTTTGTTTTTCCACCCTTCTGTTGATTTGGGGTAGCATCAGATGTGCTTTAGCCATGAAAATTGGTGGAGAGGCTACAACACATGAGATCTCCAAGACCCAGAAATGGTTTGGGTTGATTCTAACTGGTTCGGGAGATATTAAAATAATTAATAATGTAGTTCCTAAGTCTAAACTTACGAAAAATAAAATATTAATGGGTATTAATATAAAACTGGGTTAGAAGGTTCCAAAAGTCATGGATCAAGCTTAATCTAATCTTAGTCGTTGATTAGAGATTTAAGCTCGACTGTTGAAGGATCAATAGGAAAAGTATAAGAAGAGGCTTGAGGGTCAGTTGGAGAACACATTGAGGGAGACCAGTCAGTTCAATTTCTGGAGCGAGGTTAGCTGAGAAATTCGAACTAGTTGTTTGAGAGCAGCAGAAGGAAACAAGTACGGAACATAGAGTCAGGAACAGCACCAGGGGAACAATGCAGAGGTTGGAGAGGCAGACGCAGAAGCAGCAGATTGCACAGTAACTCGACGGTCTGCGTGGGTGACACAGAGAGACCCAGTGCTGATGCAGAGAGACAGGCGCTGGCGCAGAGGGTCTGGGAGCTATGCAAAGGTCAGCCAGGCTGACGCTGAGACTGGGAGAAGTGCTGAAGAATTTTCTCTCTGTTGGGTAAGCCAGTTTGGCACCATGTTGTATTGAAGAATTGCTGAATAATAAAATCCTCCCTTGCTGCACCGGTTTTCCCACATTGGGTTTTTCCGGGGACTTTTGTCCAAAATATCTGGGTTGATGTGTTAATTCATGTGCATGTGTTTGTTTCTGTATTTTGGTGTGATATCTGCAGCAAAATTTATTTTAATGTTTACTGAAGGATTTTCATAAATAACTTATTGGGGAAATAAGTAGATAAAATAAATCAGTTGTTGCAGTGATAATATTTTCACATGGTATCAGAGGAAGTAATCATAAACAGGAAGGGAAAATCAATTATGGGTCGAGACCATGATGCAAAGGCATCTACGTCAGGAGACTCACATAGATTTTCATAAAATTGCACAAGAGATGGTGCCTTTGATTTCTCTATGTTGGCGTCTAGGCTGGAAGAATAAGTGGCTTGTGTGACTCGCTCTGAATCATCAAAGTATGGTATATAGGCAGTGGAGCCTCTTGGCATATGACGGGAATCCGGGAATGTTTCTCAGATTATTGGGAGGAGAGGATGAACTTTCAGATCACCATGGGGAGCAAGGCAAAGTGTACTCCAGTAGGGAAGGGTACCATGGTTTTTCAAACAGAAACGGGATAGCAGTCCCGTGCTACCAATGTGTTGCATGTACTAGGATTGGGGATGAATTTACTTTCCGTGTCACAACTTCAAGGCAAAGGCTATGATGTTTTCTTCATCAAGGAGAAAACATACGTCAAACACCCAAGCTGGAAAAATAAAGTACAGATCGGGATCAAAAGTAACAGGTTGCACAGACTACAACTAAAATCACCAATGGTACTAATAGGCAGTCATTGAGACAAGGGTTTGAACGAGCTATGGCACAGAATAATGGGACATTTGCACCATGGGGCTCTGAGAATTCTCAGAAACACTATAACAGGAGTTCCAGATCTTAGTACGGAACGAGATGATGTATGTAGAGGATGTGCTATGGGAAAGTATGCTAAAGCAGCGTTTCCTAGAAGTAAGAACATGGCTAAGAGTGTACAAAGATTGATACACTCAGATATCTATGAACCTATGTCCACTAAAGATCTTAGTGGCGCCGAGTACTTCCTTACCTTCGTTGATGACCACTCAAGGAAAACTTGGATTTATTTTCTGAAAACCAAGGACGAGGTTTGCTGTTGATTCAAAGAGTTCAAGGCTCTGGTGGAGAATCTGACTGAGAAATTTGAACTAGTGGTTTGAGAGCAGCAGGAGGCAGCAAGTACGGAATAGAGAGTCGGGAACAGCACCAGGGGAACAACACAGAGGTTGGAGAGGCAGACATAGAGCCTCTCAGGCAGACGCAGAAGTAGTAGACTGCACAGTCGCTGGAGGGCCTGCGTGGGTGGAGCAGAGGGTCTGGGAGCTACATAGAGGTCAGCCAGGATGATGCTGACACTGGGAGAAGTGTTGAAGAATTTTCTCTCTGTTGGGTAAGCCAGTTTGGCACCCTGTTGTACTAAAGAATTGTTGAATAATAAAATCCTCCCTTGCTACACCGGTTTTCCCACATTGGGTTTTTCTGGGTTCTTTTGTCCAAGATATCTGTGTCGATGTGTTAATTCATGTGCATGTGTTTGTTTCTGTATTATGGTGTGTTATCTGCAACAGAATTTATTTTAATGTTTACTGAAGGATTTTCATAAATAACTAATTGGGAAAATAAGTAGATAAAATAAATCAAGTGTTGCAGTGATAGTATTTTCACATAGTATCAGAGGAAGTAATCAGAGACAGGAAGGGAAAATCAATTATGGGTCGAGACCATAATGCAGAGGAATCTACGTCAGGAGACTCGTACAAATTTTCAGAAAATTGCACAAGAGACAGTGACTTCGATTTCTCTATGTTGGCATCCAGGTTGGAAGAAGAAGTGGCTTGTGTGACTAGCTCTGCATAATTAGAAGTATGGTATATAGATCGTGGAGCCTCTTGGCATATGACGGGAATCCGGGAATGTTTCTCAGATTATTGGGAGGAGAGGATGAACTTTCAGATCACCATGGGGAACAAGGTCAAAGTGTACTCCAGTAGGGTGGGGTACCATAGTTTTTCAAACATAAACGGGAGAGGGGTTTCGTGCTACCAATGTGTTGTATGTACCAGGATTGAGGATGAATTTAATTTCCGTGTCGTAACTTTAAGGCAAAGGCTATGATGTTTTCTTCATCAAGGAGAAAGTATACGTCAAACATCCAAGCTGGAAAGAGAAAGTGCAGATCGAGATAAAAAATAACAGGTTGTACAGACTACAACTAGAATCACCAATGGCACTAATAGGCAGTCATGGAGAAAAAGGATTTGAACGAGCTATGGCACAGAAAAATGGGACATTTGCACCATGGGGCTATGAGAATTCTCGGAAACATTGTAACAGGAGTTCCAGATCTTAGTACAGAACGAGATGATGTATGCAGAGGATGTGTTCTAGGAAAGTATGCTAAAGCAAGATTTCCTAGAAGTAAGAACAAGGCTAAGAGTGTACTAGGATTGATACACTCATATATTTGTTGACCTATGTCGACTAAAGCTCTTAGTGGTGTCGAGCACTTCCTTACCTTCATTGATGACCACTCAAGGAAAACTTGGATTTATTTTCTAAAAACCAAGGACGAGGTTTTCTGTCGATTCAAAGAGTTCAAGGCTTTGGTGGAGAATCTGAGTCAAAAATTCGAACTAGTGGTCTAAGAGCAACAGGAGGAAACAAGTACGGAACATAGAGTCGAGGACAACACTAGGTGAACAACGCAGAGGCATACGCAGAAGCAGCAGATTGCACAGTCACTAGAGGGCCTGTGTGGGTGACGTAGAGTGGCCCAGTGTTGACACAGAGAGGCAGGGGCTGATGCAGAGGGTCTGGGAGCTACGTAGAGGTCAGCCAGGCTGACGCTGAGACTGGGAGAATGCTGAAGAATTTTCTCTGTGTTGGGTAAGCCAGTTTGGCACCCTGTTGTACTGAAGAAATGATGAATAATAAAATCCTCCCTTGCTGTGCTGGTTTTCCCACATTGGGTTTTTCCAGGGACTTTTGTCCAAAATATCTGTTTTGATGTGTTAATTCATGTGCATGTGTTTGTTTCTGTATTATGGTGTGATATCTGCAACAAAATTTATTTTAATGTTTACCGAAGGATTTTC
>APFE031736841.1:4263-15481 GCA_000404065.3 Pinus taeda
TTTTCTCAGTGGGAAGGCCATGATACAAATTGGATCCATGAAAATGATTAGAGTTCTATGACTGTATTAAATCAGGATAGATTTAAAAAACTTGTGAACAAAGAGCTATCAAGAAGACCTCTGGATAGTGGCAGTTTGTAGCCAGCAAGGAATGATGAGGACCTCAGTCAAAGTACACTGATCGAGACCCATGGAGACCGTGCAGGATGCAAACTAGCAGTTAGGAAGTCTGGATCAGAAAACAGAGGCCGTTTTTGATGCACGATTAGCTAATCGAGCATTGTTGGGTAAAACCCCTTGAAATGGAAAGATCTTGAGCACTCAGTCACAAGGAAAAGCTGAAAAATGTGGGAAAAGCGCTAAAGCAAAAGGCGGGCCCCGCACTCCAAAACCGGCGGAATATCGAAGGCATATTGGGTGGTAAGCGGATTTGGTAGAAAACGAGTGATTCCATACATTGCACGATGTGTCTCCGGCGGATGAGAGAGAAAACAACCTCTCATTGTGGGCTAACGTCCGAGCAAGTCAACTGCGCGATATGAGCGAACACCGTAGGATCTGGGGGCTCCACATCTGACGATGGAAATTGCGCCCGATGGGAAACCTGATTTGACGAGGGAATTAAGCTGCAACATATAAAAGTCTGAAGTCTGATTTGACCACTGAGTTGGCAGATGAATCATTACACAGCGTAACCGAAATACCAAACCGTTGAGGAAGAGCTGGTGCAATTCGTGAGAGGACAAATGGCCACTTCCCTGTGGGACATTGGTGATGATGCAGAGGCAGGGAACTCCAAATGAATAACAGCAGGCAATCCGAAGGGGCGGAAGAGGAAGCAAACAGTCAAGAACAGATTGGCTTTAAGCCATGAACAGACAAAAAACAGAACAAGGAAGAATCAGAGAAGAGAACAGTGGAAAAAAAGGATGAGAGAGACAGTAAAGCAAGAGGCAGAAATGGAACAGAGAGCCGAGCTGACTTGCAGCGTAAGGCAACATCGAGCAGACAAAAGGCTTGAGAGGTTCAAGCGATCCCTGTGAGGACATCTATCAGGATTTGAGCACCACATTGGACTCATCCCATTGAAGACCAGAGAGGTCGAGACTTGGTAAGGAAAGACTTTGTGCACTCTAGCGGCTTGGGGAATCCAAGAACCACCCTACCAAGCATTATCTATTTCAGGAGACTCAAGTTGAGCTCCTCATTGTAAATCTCTGCTTTAAAGACACAATAAAAGAAGGCCACCACTGAAAGCTAGACCGGAAACGTAGCCCTGGAGAATAGGGTGAACTCCTTATTAATGTGTTGTGTTCTTGTATTTGCTTACTGTGTTTCCCTTATTGTTTTCCATTTTCCAGTGTCTGTGTATTTTGCAATCTGATCGATCTGTTGCCTAAAATAACATAGACACACACCAGCACATGAGTCTGTAATACCTTCATTCATTAATTATTTAACTGAGATCACTCACGAGTGATTTTCAGATCAGTTATAAGTGTGTATTATGACAGTGATGATGTATGGCTATCCTCATGTTTTGAATTGTAATTGAATGAACAATGTATCTATGACCTAATGGATGATAATGCAGCTAATGATATAAGGGAACAATGCTTCTTAGCGATTCTCAGATAAGTATGAGACCCCTATGCTAAGATTTGTTGTTTAAACTTGTAGATTACATATTTGTGACATGTTTGTCGAAATGCTTGTCATGACTAGTAGGGGTCCAGTCAAGTCCTTGTTCAACTAATTGCATTTGTATCCTTATTCTGTTGTTATCTTTCAGTTTTGAAAGTGTCATTGAGTTCTGTGTAGTAACCTGGGATTTGGGCCGAAAAAGTGGCACAAATCCTGGAGTCGCAACCATAGGTCTGAGGAGAAAAGTCCCTAGATGCAGGCATACACATGTTGTGGGAGAATATGGAGCCTCCTGGATGCATGATTGTCCATATCAAGGGAGCGTCCCGATGGTTTAATGGTCTAAAACTTAAGTTGGTCTCAGGGGTTGGTTACATGAGTGGTTGGGATGGGTCCTGAGAGTTTTGTTGTTGATGTGGAAGGTCTGTGTGGTGTGTTTCCATTGATTCCACTTCCTTAAGGTCACCTAGGAGGTTTAATCCCATTGCAGTGACCCCTCGTTGCATATTTACCTTGGTTGGTCGGTTACTTGGGTAGACGTGGGATGAGGGTGTTACATTGAGCCCCCCAAGGGGCAACTTAATTGGAAATAACTATGAAAATCAAGTGTATTGTGCAAGGATGTTCGAAGGTCTAACCCCCCAATTAACATGTGCCTACAGAAGGGGCATATGTAGGTGCCTAGGGGTTATAGTGGCAGTGGTTGGAATTAACCCCATGTCACGCGAGTATGAGACCAGCCTAGTCGTCGATTCCACACACACACATATACATTTATTTGACAAAAAGATTCATCTAAACTTTTACTTTATTAAGCATAGAGAGGAATGGAAAATAAATTGAGATGAAAATCTCTTTATACTTAAAAGATCTCGTTTTGAGATGGATTTACCCTTAAATGTGTATACATGTGTGTGTGTGTTTTATTTATGATTAGTGCTTAATATTATTTTCCTATATTTTATTTTTTTACACTTTTTGTTTTTCTCTTTATTGACACTAGGTCGAGCCTAGGTCAGGGCCATCCCCACACAAACCAATTAGTATATACATCATGGGTAAGCGTGGATGTTACATATCATCCATACTTCATTATTATTTTAATTTATTTTTTAAGGAAGAAAATTAAATGTTTTGTGATTTGACATTTTCCAATATGAGAAAATTTGATGACATAAGATATGAGATTCAATGTAAAAAGAAAAAAAAAAAATTATTCAATAAAAATCATTTAGCACAAATACATATATATCATTATTTGTTAAATAAATAATTGTTTGAAAATTCCAATCATGTAAACTCGTATTCAAGGTCACATTAGTTAAAGCATAAGCATTCCATGAAAAAGAATTATACATGAATTACATGAAAGAACAACAAAAAAATTACTCATAGAAATGCAAGAATATTATTTATTATTCAACCAATGAAAATTGCTCCAAAGATATTTTCATTTAGCTTTGATTAAAAAACAAGAAAAATATACAAGTTTTAGGTAAGATTTTTTTTCAGTCATAAGACTTTAATCCTTTCTTCAAACTTGATAATAGTATATAGGTTTAAGTTTCAAATCTTCCCGCCCCTATTAAATTAAAATATTTCTTATATACATTCTCATTCAACTTCTCCCTCAATTCTCCTCCTCCACTTCATCTATCACAAAAGGGACATTTGTTATTAATTAGTTCCAAAAGGAGGTGCTTTTGTTTATTTTTTATTTTCATCTATCACAAAAGGAACATTTGTTATTAATTGGTTCCAAAAGGAGGCAATTTTGTTTATTTTATTTCTACTTATAATAGGCTTCCCAATGGTTGAATAAATTTGTCAAATGAGAAATTAGAGGTGGATTTTAGTTATCCAAACTCATTTCACATTGACAAATTCTTCTTTACTTTTTTTCACATTTTAAAAAGAAAATATAATTTTTCTTTCTATATTTTGTTATCACTCAGAAATTACCCTAGATGTGGGGAGAAAAACTGAGGAAACCTTCAAACCACTTTAGGATTTAAAGTTGGCTCTTCAATCTAGGGAGGGATCTCTTTATGACTCTGTGACTCAAGCTCACTACAGTAGCATGTCACTAATAAGATCAGTGGCTAGATTTGAAAAATGAGGAACTTGGTCTAGAAAGAAACGAAATGTGTAACACCCTCATCACACATCTACCCAAGTAACCAACCAATCAGGGTAAATATGCAATGAGAGGCCACTATAATGGGATTCAACATCCTAGGTTACCCTAAGGAAGAAAAATCGACAGAAACACACCACACAAACCTTCCACATCAACAACAAAACTCCCAGGAGCCAACCCAACCACTCATGTAACCAACCTTTGAGACCAACTAAATATCTAGACTAGTAAACCCCTAGATGCTCCCTTGATATAGACATGCATGTGTGCAGGAGGCTCTAAATGCCTCCACGACATGGGTATGCATCCGCATGGGGACTTTTCTCCTCATACTTATGCCTACAACTTCGAGATTTGTGCCACTTTTTCAGGTCTAGAGCCCAGGTCACTACCCAAAACTCAATGACACTTTCAGAACTGAAAGATAACAACATAATAAGGATACATATGCAACTCCTTAAACAAGGACTTGAATGGACCCCTACTAGCCATGACATATATTTCGTCAAACATGTCGCAAATATGTAATCTACAGGTTTAAACAATAGATCTGAGCATAGGGGTCTCATACATATCTGAGAATTGTTGAGAAGCATTGTTCCCTTACATCATTAACTACATTGTCATCTACTAGGTCATAGATACATTGTTCATTCATTCACAAATCAAAACACGAGGAGAGACATACATCATCACTCTCATAATACATATTCATAACCAACATAATAACAACAAAAACACCAAGGATACATCATTCATAGAATCCACATATAAACTAGTACATTTACACATAATATACCAAGGAAAAAACCTCTTATTAATGAATGCAAAATCAAACTTGGTAAGGGACTACCATATCCCACCCGACCATATATTGGTTGAGCCAGATCTCTCTTCAGGTAATCACCCCCATGCCATATTCAAAGCATGAATGCAGGACTCAAACCAAAAGAACCAACCAGGGCATCTCGGGGCTACACCACCTCACCCTCGTCAATATAAACCAAGCTTTACCACAATCCACATCAGACCAGTAGGCCAACACAATACACATGTAATAATAGGCTTTACCATGATCTCCACTAGATCGCTAGGCCAAAAAAAACATGGGTGCCACTAGATTTCTCCACTACATCATGAGGAATTTTCGTGTCTCCTAGTCTCTCAAGATTTATCGCAATCCATAGTATGATATAGGGATCACTAGGCCCTAAAATGAGACTCCACCCTCTAGGCTTTACCGTATATCCCACCATTCATCGACAAGGATTCATAGGCCTAATCAAGGGCAAACAACTCTAGGCTTTACAATATATCTTGCCATTAATCGGTCAAGGATTACTAGGCCCACCGAGGCACACAATACCTGGCTTTACCACAACCCATAGTTTGGTTCAGGGGTCACTAGGCCAGTGGATTTACCACAATCCATAGTTTGGTTCAGGGATCACTAGGCCATGTGTTCTTTCTTTCAGAGATCCACCTCACTCAACTTCGAATCCGTTCAAAAATCTATCTCAACCAAAACATGAGAACCGCATCACAGCATGGCTATCCAGAAATGGCAAGACTAGGCTGAAAACACTGTCACACCTGGAACAACCCCTACCATAATAGCAAAGAACCACATGCAACACCATGCATGCCAAATCTAGGAAGGAAACATACATGCAAATCAAAACTTGCCAAGAATCATATTGTAGCTACTCGATCCTATTCTTCCTTGATTTCTCCTTCCTTCCTCTTGCCTTCTTTGCCTTTCTTGATCCAATGCCAAAGTTCTCCCAGAAAACTCTAAGTGTCCAAGAGAGAGAGAGAGAGAGAGAGTAACGAGAGAGCTCTAAAACTGAACTAGCAAAAGGTAACACTAACAAAAGGTACCAACTGACCCTCATAAGCCTTATTATTAATGTTGCCTTTATTTTCTTCAATTTTCCATTATTGTCCTTCATTTTCCTCCTCACATGAAGCCTGTGACCTTTCACCTTCCTTTTCTCCTAATTTCTATTATTTTCATAAATAAATATGCCAAAAATGCCATTTTTTCTTTCCAAAGCCTTAGCCATTGCCTTTGCCAGTTTCCTTAGCCATTGCCTTTGCCAATTTCCTTGGCCAGAATAAACCAAATAAACACCCACATTAGGATGTTTTGCTCAACATTAAGCTTGGAATAAGTGTCCCATCAACTGTGGTTATTATTTTTCCTTGATTAACTTTTTTACATGGAATTTTCACCAAGACTGTTACAAAACCCTCCCCATTGGGGGACATTGTCCTTACTGTTCAACCACACCTATACCTCAGCAAAACCACTGAAGAGAAAACATATTGCCCATGGAGCTTTATAACATAGCTCGATGCAGTATTTACAATGATCACCTTTTTGAAAAGAAAACCAACATGACAACATAGCAACATGCCAAATATAATGACATGAAATCCATACCACTTATTGGAGATTTATAACATGGCTAATGCCGATATGTACATCCATATACATATGTACATATATAAAAACATCACCCAAACATATGGCAAAACATCATACCAAACTGCTTTGCCTCAACCGGCAAACAATGAATGATGCATAGCCCACATCTGATCCATCATCTCCCATGTATCTTCATCGGGCCCAAAGTACTTCCACCTCAATTTAACCTGCTCGATTTCGCAGTTCCGGAGCATGAACACATTTTTATGCAATATACACTGAAGCTCCGACTGGAATTCTCCATCTGGCTCCACTTGCAATACAAACCAATCAATCACATGATCAACATCTTCAACATACTTCTTAAGCAATTACACATGGAAAACATCATGGACTTTCACTGTCAGAGGCAATGTAAGTCAATAGGCTATTGGTTTGATCCTCTCAATGATCCTGAAAGGTCCACAAAACTGGGGTGTCAGCTTGGAAGATGATCCAATCTGCGAAGATATCTTATTCGGTTTGATGCACAAGTACACCTATTCCCCAATTTGGAACTCCTTGAAAAACCTATTCTTATCTGCATAGCTCTTTTGCCTATCCTATGCTGCTTTCAAATTCTTCTTGATTACTTGCATTTCCTATTCCATTTCCACTATCATGTTCGGTCCAATCAACACCTTGTTAACTGGATCACTCCAACTGATGGGAGTATTACAACTCCGTCCATACAATGCCTAAAACGAACTCATCTTCAAATATTCTTGATACCCATTGCTGTAAGCATACTCTACAAGTGGAAGATGATCTTCCCACTTTCATTGCTGATGCATCACGTACATCTTAAACATGTCCTCCAATATCCCATTTGCCCTCTCTGTCTGCCCATCTATCTGCAGATGATAAGATGTATTGAAGGCCAACTTTGTGCCCAAACCTGCAGACAAATCATTCCAAAAATTGGAAGTGAACTTTGCATCCTTATCTGACACAATCTTCTTTGGAATTCCATGCAATCTAACCATGTCCCTGATGAAGACCTATGCTACATCACTCACTAAGAATGTAGACTTCACTGGAATGAAGTGTGCTATCTTTGTCAACATGTTCACCACTACCATGATGAAATCATGTTGTCTCACTGTCTTTGACAAACCTGTGATAAATTCCATGGAAATGACCCCCCATTTTCACTATGGAATCAGAATCAGTTGTAGCAGTCCACCTGGATGCTTATATTCTGCCTTCACCTTCTGAATATCCAAGCACCTAGCAACAAACTCTACTACGTCTCTCTTCAGATTTGGCCAATAATAAAACTTCTTCACTAGGGTCAATGTCTCTTGATAACCCGGGTGACTTGAATATGGTTTCACATGAAACTCCCTCAAGATCACCTTCTTGAGTTCATTGTTGTTTGGCACATATATCTTGTCCCTAAATCTAACCAACCCATCTATCGTGAGATGACAGTCCACATCCTATGCACCTTCACTTGTACTTGTGCCACTACATGTATGTGTACCTGTACCGCTACCTGTACCTGTACATGTACTCTGCTACAATCTGTGCACAATCTCCATATACTTGACATCCTCCTGACCTGCCTGCAAGATCCTATCCTATAGATCTGTCCCATAGGAACTCATATTTGCTATATGATTTATCTATATCCACCTGCTAAGAGAATTTTCCACCCCATTCTCCTTTCCTTTGATGTATCTAATCTCAAAATAAAACTCACTGATCACGACCAACCATCTAGCTTACCTAACGTTCATATTCAACTGGTCAAATAGATACCTCAATCCACTATGATCACTCATTAACACAAACCTCCTACCAAGAAGATAATGCCTCCACATCTTCAATGAATGTATGATCACTTCTAGCTCAATATCATGTGTCAGATAGTTCTGCTCATGCTCATTCAGTTTTCATGACTTATAACACGCTACTTGACTTTCTTGCATAAGGACTCCACCAAATCCTCTTTTGCAAGCATATGAATGTACTACAAATTCTTTGTCTGGGTCTGCAATCTTTAACACTGGAGCATGTGTCAACAACTGCTTAAGCTGCTCAAAACTGGCTTCACACTCCTTTATCCATTCAAACTTCTTACCTTTCCTCTCCAATGATGTAATAGGATAAGAAATTTGTGAGAAGTTCGTGATGAACCTCCTGTAGCAACCTACTAACCACATGAAAGATATCACCTCATCCACATTCCTGGGAGCTTCCCACTCCTTGATAGCTCTTAACTTTTCTAGATCCACTGCTATGCCCACCTTGGAGACAACATGTCCCAAGTAATGTACCTACGTTTGAAAGAAACTGCATTTGTTGAGCTTAACATACAACTTATGCTCTCTCAACAACCTCAACACTGTTTCCAAATGCTCTACATGATCTTCTTCATTTTTAGAATATACCAATATGTCATCAATGAACACAATAAAAAATTTATCCAAATAGGTATGCAAGACACTATTCATCAAACACATAAATGTAGCTGGGGCATTAGTCAAACTGAATGGAACTAGAACAAATTCATAATGCCCATACCTGGTCCAAAAATTTGTTTTGTAAATGTCCTCCTATTTAATGCATACATGATGGTATCCTGATATCAAATCAATCTTCGAGAACACTATTGCTCCCTTCAGCTAATCAAACAAGTCATCAATCCTCATCAACAAATACCTGTTCTTGATGGTCACTTTGTTCAACTGCCTATAGTTAATGCACAATCTGAGAGTACCATCCTTCTTCTTTACAAACAATACTAGTGTGCCCCAAGGTGATACACTTGGCCTAATGTATCCCTTGTCAAGCATCTCTTTCAGCTACAACTTTAATTCTACCAACTCAAGTGTGCTCATCATGTATGGTGCTTTTGATGTTGGATTTGTTCCTAACACTAACTCAGTAGAAAAGCCTACTTCCCTGTGAGGTGGAAACTCTAAAATCTCCACGGGAAACACATCCTAAAAATATTGTAGAACTAGGTACCTGCTCAAAACATCTACATCCTCAACTTCCTTACCTTTTTCGCTAGAAATATGCACTGCAAATAACACACACGCTTTTGTGCGACTGCGCTTTGCTTGCATAGTTGTCACCATCCTAACTAATGTGGCTTTCTTCTTTCCCTATAAGACTCTTGGTTCCCCATTGTCATCCAAGCACTCAATGGATTTGTCATAACAATCCACCTTGGTCCTATGAAGGTATGACCAATCCATGCCCAACAACATACTGTATGATCCCAATGGTAATACATTCAAATGTGTTGCAGTAGGCATACCATTCAAATCAAATGCACAAACTCTTACCCAATGATGAACTCGCTTCTTTGTACCTATAACCAACTACACTGACCAAGATTCTGCATGCACTTATTTATTCAAACTACACTTATCCACCAAGCCAAGACTAACATAATTATAATTAGATCCAGGGTCAATCAAAATAGAAGCAACTTGACCACAAAGCTTACCGTCCATCTCAATGATATATTCCTGATGGTCTGCCTATCTGTTGTCCAGTGCTGCATAGATACAAGGAATGCTCTGTCCAACATCCCCAACATTTTGTGCCTATGTGCACTATATATCTTAGGCATACCACCCTGATTATGTGGACAATCTCTCTTAAAGTGTTCCTTACCGCAAGTCCAACACTCCAACCATCTAGTACCATCACCTCTATGTTGTTGATGTGATCCATGTTCCTGTATAGCTGCATTGAACTTCTTTTGTGGTGCCACATTTTCTTTCTCTTCTGCATTTTGAGGCCTTTCTATTTTCGTTTGTCATTTACCTTTACCTTTATCTCTCTTTTTCCATCCATGTTGAGATTCATTCTTATTCTTTGATTGTTCATGGCAATGTTTCAATTTTCCAATAACCTTCTCAAGTGATCGAGGTTCATCATATTCAATCTAATCTCTAAATGCTAATGGAAAACCACTGACAAATCGTTGAACTTTAGCCTTCTCATCTATAAGATGCGATATATACCTCAATAGTTCCAGGAACTTGGTCGTGTACTCTTCATCTGTCATCGATACCATCTTTAGCTCATAGAATTATTTGGTCGTACTATTGTAGTACCTTTATGACAAGTACTTCTTCCTGAAAAGCCTCTTGAACTCATGCTAACTCAAGTACTCTGTCATGATGTCTCTGACCCAGTTTACATCTTCCCACCAGATATCTTATTTACCTCTTAGGCTGAAGATAGCTACTCTAGCCTTCATATTATCTGTGTAATTATGCAACTCAAAAAACTTCTTCATCCCAAGTATCCAAGGCTCTACATCTTTCGATTTCTTCAAATATCCATCAAAAGTAGGTGGCTTTGATTTCTTAAATTCATCTTTAAAGTATCCCCTATCACTCCTCCTGGAAGGATGATAATGATGACAATAGTAATTCCTATTAGAACCAGGATTAGAGTAGTTCCTGTGTCTGCCACCTCTCCTATCCGAAGTATCCAATGATCTTCCATCTCTAACTATGTCATATTTATATGACCTATGAACACCATGAGACCTATTTCCATATGCCCCATTAGTTTTGTCCTCCTACCCATGGTTGATCCAAAGTGGTCCCTATCACTGCAATTCTGACAAACTCTGAAGGAGTATTGCATTAACATTCACTTATTTCTCTTGTGCCTACATGATTTTTTCATTGTCCACTTTACAACTCCTTATTTCTTCCTTCAAGATTCTCAATGTGCCTACTAAATTAGAAGAGTGCCCAACACCACGCTGCTTATCTGATTCATAGGGAGAACATTTGTAGTCTACCATCTTGCTAGTCATTTTGATCTCTTTCCTGCAAGGCATACTATATCATCTAAACCAAATTACAATAAACCAACATACCTTAGCAAAATTCAGGGAGGATATCTCATCTGCAAGGTCATCCAAATCAATGTAATACATGTACAAACATAATCATAACAACATATATACATATAATACATAAGCA
>APFE031736844.1:2797-23065 GCA_000404065.3 Pinus taeda
TTTCGAGATCTTGGAAAGACTCGACTTGGATTTTACGAGATCTTAATCAAAGACTCGATTGGGAAAGGGAGTTGTTTCATTTTTTAATGATGTTGACACAGTAAAAGAACTATCCTCATAACCCTCGTTTCATTTTTTAACGAGCTTGACACAAGACAAGGAACTATGCTCAAAAACTGCTCTCTACAATTTAATAATCTACCCTTGTTTCATTTTTTAACGGGCTTGACACAAGACAAGGAACTATGCTCATACCTGATTCATTTTTTAACGAGGTTGACTCAGTAAAAGAACTGTCTTCAGGACAACCTGTTTCATTTTTTAACGAGGTTGATACAGGTAAAAATTATCCTTGCCCCAGACTGCCTCATAATGAATAGGAAGTCGGTGCTTCCAAGAGTGTTGCTCCCGGTGGGAGGTCAATGTCTCGGAAGTCAGGACCCAATGCCCCTAGAACACTATGCACGATAGCGGCATTACTGGATATAGGCATGGGAGGGGTGGCCACGTAGTTGATCTGGGGTGAGGCAGATGCAACTGGTGGATGAGAACCAAGAGGGAAGTACAATTGTGCCGGAGGGACTTGTGGACGAACGAACAATAATTGGTCCATCGTCACCATTCTTCCATCGTGTGGAAATCAAACCACACGGAAAAGTGAAGAAACAAGGGTTCCCATGGCATACACATAGTCACGACCAAGGAGAAGACTGAAGTCTAAAGAACCTTGGGTAACCGAGACGTCTATATAGACAGTCTTTCGAATACTGGCATGTATAGAATGTTTCTTTTGGAGAATGCAAAAAATAAGAAGCAAATTCAAGAGTTTCTTGACAAAGGGGTCATCAGAACTAGTACATCTCCTTGTGGGTCTCCTGTTGCTTTGGTTCTGATGAAAGATGGTACATGGCGCATGTGTGTGGATTTATGAGCTTTTAACAAGATCACGGCCAAGAATCACTATCCTCTTCCTCGAATTGATGATTTTCTAGATTAGTTAAAGTATGTTGTTTATTTTACTAAGTTAGATTTGAGAAGCGATTATCATTAGATAAAGGTTGTTGAAGATGATACTCGGGAAATTGCTTTCAAGACAAAACAATATTTGTTTTAATGGTTAGTTACGTCATTTGGGCTTTGCAATGCACCTGTAGCATTCATGAGAGTTATGAATGATGTATTGCAACCATTCCTTGATGATTTTGTCCTAGTCCAATTAGATGATATTCCCAATTTTCAGTAAGACTCGTGAAGAGCATGTAAAGAATGTAAAGCAAGTTTTAGATGTCTTGAAAAAGAAAAAGTTGTATTTGAAAATGTTTAAATGTGAATTTGGGAAAACCTCTTTGGTTTATTTGGGTCATATTATCGAAGGTGGTGAATTGAAGATTGATCCCTCCAAAGTTGATTTTATTATAAATTTACCTAAACCCAACAATGTAACATAAGTTAGGAGCTTTTTGGGAGCAACCCAAAATTGGAGAAAATTTATCACTAACTTCTCATTCATTCCAACACCATTACATATTTGGCAAGCGTGAAGCAGGTCTTTCCGTGGGGAGGCAAGCAACAAGAAGTTTTTGACAGTTTGAAAGTGAACATCAATAGAACACAAGTTATAGAACTTCCAGATCTTAGGCAACCCTTTAAAATTCAAACCGATGCATGCAAATATGCTATGGGAGCAGTTTTGATGCAGCATGGTAAGCCAATATGTTAAATTCTGAAACCTTTTCCAATGCAGTTTTTAACTATCCAACTTATGATAAAGAGTTGTATGCTTTGGTACAAAGCACGAAGAAATGGAAGCATTATTTGATGGGTAAAGAAACGATTATTCATACTCACCATCAACCTTTGAAATATTTACAATCGCAAACGAAGTTACAACAAGATAGACATTTCAGATGGATGGGATTCCTGCAACAATTTCATTTGGTAGTCAGGTATAAGAAATATATATACAACAAAGTTGCCAATATGTTATCTATTTTTAATGCATTTGTTATTCTTAAGCATAACTCAATCATGCATGAAAGTTATACTGAACATTATGCTTAAGATGAAAATTTTAAGGATGTTTATGTAACTTTGAGTCAAGGTAATCATGTTGAAGAGTTGGATTATCATGTTCATAACAAGTTGTTATATCATATTGGAAAGTTATGTGTTCCACGGGGTGAAAGATTCAATGTCATAAGGGAAGCCCATACTTCTCTTATTGTTGGTGAGTTTGGTGTAGGAAAAACAATTGCTTAATTACAGAGGTATTGTTATTTGCCTCACATCAATGAAATTGTATCAAGATATGGAAAAGGATATTTTATGTGTGCTACTTGCAAGACACGCAATAGGAAATTGGGTTTGTACACTCCACTTCCTATCCCTTCTCGTCCTTGGGAAACTACTTATATGGATTTTTTTGGGGGACTACCAGTGTTTAGGAAATGCCATTATTATTTATATGTTGTAGTGGATCGTTTTAGAAAAATGTGCATTGATGCCACGTAAGAAACATGTTACAACCGAATTGATGCAAACCTGCCCTCGTATCCGAGCACAAGTTCACTTAGAACCCACTAGGCTGAGTTCTATTATCAAATGGCGCTTCTTATGGCCCTTAGTATATAAATCCCTCTATTAAATTTGATCATAGTTGGCAGAATTTAAAGAGACAGTCCCTCTACACGAGTGGATTAATTATATTTATAGGTGGGAGGATCCAAAAGGGTGTCGTAACCTTTCTTATTTATCTGAGGACCTTCATGGTGCTACTTCACTTATGGACTCACCTCCGCGGCATTGCTCCCAAATAACACAATACTCCAGTTTTGAATCCCTTTTGTAGCCTTTTCTCTTGTGTGTAACCCTAAAGTCAAGCTTCACAATCAAGGCCTTTCCGATATACCCTAGGGCCAAGCTCCTTATTCTTTCTTCGCTCATGGAATCAAGTGTTGTGACCAAGCACTGAATTTGATGTGTCCCAACCTTTTCAACTTGACGCATAGCCTTGGTGCTGCATCTTTATATGGTAAGGTTAGGCATCGGTTGAGTGGGCTCCACCCACTCCGATCCAATCGACATTGCAATCTCTCTCTCTCTCACACACACAGAACTATTGGGTATTCAAACCCCTAGGTGGGTCCCTCATGCCACATAAGCTCGACGCTTAGTTGACCCGACAACACCCTTATGCACTTCTCCTTCCAAGACCTCCCGGCAGGGTCCACTCCCACCTCACTTCCATTGTGATGTATATAAATAAAGGCTCACATAGAGCCAAGACTTGTGTAGAGTCCAATGCTAGAAGGTTTGACACCTTATCACATTCAACTTGGGATGCCATGTCCGACAGATGCCTAGTTGGCCAATGCTCCCTTCTCTATCTCTCCTTCTGTCAAGTGTCATATCTCGATGTTGTTAGTTGATGGATCTTGGTTGCTTAGACTTAGGGTTCCAAACAATTCTTTCGGGCTATGGTCTTCGGGATGACGTGGCCTTGTACTTTCAATTCTATCGCCCAATGTCGTCTATTGTTGTTCTCTATCTCATTCACTTGATAGACTCATTGTCAATGCTAATTACATTAAGTATTGGCTCCTCTTAGCTCTGTGTTTGACTCTCCCTTCAACTCTTCGACATGCTTCCACTGCGTACTCCAATTGCGCTCCAACTCACTCCCTCTATAATATGTGCATAACACTACTCTAGTCCTCCCATAGTCCTTCTCGATTGTATTATGCGCATAGCACTAATCCAGTCCTCCCATAGTGCTTCTCGATTGTATTTTACGCATCACGCAACTCATATCCTTCCACAACCCTTTTGATTGTACTGCGCCCAGCACAATCCTTTGATCTTGTGAATAATGCAAACAAATTGCGAGAGTCCCTCTTGAGCTTCAACATACCTACAATACATGTATATATAAACAATGTTCGACATTCATAAATGAATAGAGATTCATTCGCTATATATACTAGAAATAAAGTTTCCTCAACTGTATATATTTAATTAAAGATTAACAAAGGCCTTTGACTTGAAATACAATGACTTGGCCCTCTTTGGCCTTATGGCCTCTCTCGACCCTCAGAGCCTCTCTCCTATCTCTGATTTCTCCCTATTCCTCCTCTTACTTTTTTTTAATAATTTGTTTACAAATTATATACAAAAAGGGATTCCATAATAGATTTATTTCAAATCCACAATTCCTTCAACAATCTCTAATTCTAGATTCCTAGATCCACAAAATCCTCTCTTAAAGCTAACTAATTCTAAAATCTCCCAACTCTCCAAAACACCAGACTCGAGATCTCTCTTTTTAGAGAATATCTGATTACATCAATCCTCCCATTAAAATTTATGAATAATTATTCTATTAACATAGGAAATACAATAAATTTAATAATTCCACACACTTAGGGAACCAACTCCCTTGGTAAATGAAAACTCTGAGGTCCAGTCAAAATACATTTTGACTTGGAGGTAAGATTCTCTTGCATCATACTCCTAAGGTGAAAAGGATTTATGGTCTCTTGACTATGTGCTTTCATAAGCTGATGCAATCCTCCTGGATCCCAAACTTCAACTTGTAGTAAGTCAGTTGATTTATCATGTTGTTATTGTCCCACTGTTGATTCCTTTTTCCTCCTTGGTTTCCATACTTTATGTTGCAACGTCCCACTAATTTTACTGATGCAAAGTTCTTCAGTATGCTACACTTTTCCATGGCCTGCCTTCATCTATCTACTGCATGTTTTATGTTTGTTGGATGTCTTCCTCATCAACATCCACAATTCACCAATTTCTATGTCTAACTTGTCATTTGGTTGGTACATGTTTTGCCAATACCTGTTGTTAATGGTCTTCTTTCTCTATTGTTGCTGACTTCCACAAGGAATTCATGGGGTTGCTCTCACTTCAAGTTCCTTATCTCTCTGTTTAACAAAACTATATGTCCTCTACTTCATGATTTTGAGTTTCAAATTCAAGGTGTATGCCTACTCCAACAAATCCATATCCTGCATTTCGTTAAAATGACAAATTTTCCACAAACAACATATACCTTTGTGCAATATTTCCTCCATGGTTTTGTTCCATTCTTCTGTAGTCTCTTCTTCTTTCACTAGTGTCATGCTTACCTTCTTGTTACCCTGCATAACTTTTCCCGAAGTTCCTTATGCTTCTCTAATCGAAGTATCTTCAAGCCAACATATCGTTCCCTTCATACCTTCGTTTTCTTGACAATTTGTGCCTATTATGCCAATGCATTTTTCAAATGCTACCTCTTCCTTGACATAATTGTAAATATGTTTGTCCTTGCATTTCTTATTTATTACAGTCGCAAACCAGTCATTAATTTCAAAAACATAAGACTTTATAAATTGTTCATCAATTTCTCATCTGCTTGTAGAATTTTCTCTATAGATCAGCTAGCTATGATACCATGTAGAAATTCTACAAATTCTCTACAAATCTCACTTTGAGATCTATGTAGAAAATCTGATTGTAGATTAAATCCATAATGCAATATACCAAAGCAAAATATATAATCTACTTCCACTATCAAACATGCGGAAGCTTAAAGATCGAGCTGAACACATATAACCATAAGAAGAAGAATCAATACACATGAAACACAAAAAATACTTAGGGGAAAGCCTCAGCTAAAAACTCCACTATCTGTATTATCATACAAGGTGGAAATACATCAATATTATATAAAGCCTTAGCTCTCACAGCGAGCTAGCTCTCAATACAATCCTCCTGGATGCTCACAGACAATCAAAGCTTCTCACAAGCCTTCCTCTCTACCCTCCAAGCTCCTATTTCCTTGTGCAGTTACCTCTGGGATGATCTCCTTCACCTAGTGTAACATTTCTCTCACGCACTGCTCTAACACACTGTCAGAACTGCACAATCCTCAAGGAACCTTAGCTTGACTGCATGGATGAGCTTCCTTTATAGGAAAACACATGCCCTGTCCTTGACATTTAGTTCAATTGGGTCTTCTCAGAATAGACATGCATGAGTTTCTGATGAGGGAATCTTCAGTTATCTGGAGTACACTAGTTGAGTGCATGCATGCATTAACTGACTAATAACTCACAATTAGTTCCTCAAACAGTTTGGAACTAATTTAACTGGACTTAACTCAGTAAACTGAGCTAACTAATATCAACTCAAATATAACTCAATACTATCTCCTCAATTAAGGGATAATCTCTTTAATTTAAGGGATAATTGTTGCATGATTGCAGAAAGACTTCTAACTTGAATTTCTCCAACTAATTATTCCATAATGAATTAATTAATTATTTCCAAGCAACTGGTGCAACTATTCGAATTTAATTCACAATTTTAATTAAAGGACAAATTAAAATTGGAATTCCTCGATTCTATTTTTATCATTTCTTGTTGCTATTTTCAACGCTGCCTCCATCACCACAACTTTTTCTTCTTTCTGTTCAATGTCAGATAACTCAAACTCGATCAAAGCTTTACCATCCTCGTCAATTTCATTGGAAAAGGTAAATGTCTCTATCTCAGACATCTCTTCCAAAAATAAAAATCCCTCTACCTCAGGGTTTTCTTTCATCATTGCATTCACCCATTACATGCAATCTCAATCTTGATTGCCTTTACAAGACACATTTTCCTTCTCTATAGCAGTACTTAATGACTTCTCTCTATCTTCACATACGATACCTGCAATCATTCACCAATCATCATATTTGAAAACATAAGGCTCTTTAGGATTAGTCTCAATGTCTTTATCATTTTCTCCTTCTCCAAGGATTAATCCTTGCTCCGGTTCACAGTAGTGAACTTCCTCCTCAAACTTAGCTACTCTAAGCTTTCCCTTTATCCTAACACATGTTCTCTACTTCAATTTATTCTACAGTGAAGCCCATCTCACCTTCTTCTTTCTCATTATCCAGCCATATCTCTGGTCTCGTAATAACTATCTCATATGATTGAATTCTTCTTTAAACTCAATCATTTCCCTCTAAAATTCTTCATCACTCATCCTTCTTATGCCAACTGCTTTGGCATTTTTCTTTGAATGATCGTGACTCCTCTTCTTTGAACCCTTATCATAGCCTTTAGTGGCTATGCTTTCCTCTTTCCGTGAACACTCCTTTTCCACTCCCTGTGAGTTTCAACAAGCCTCTCTCTCTCTCTCGTAGCAAGTCTTGCACCTGTTATCAATACCTCAGTAAGCTTCCTCCTGAGATTAGCATTTTTGTATTCCAGGTCCCTTTCTAGAACTTCTTCCTATGTTTCTCCGGGAAATTCTACCCACACTCACTGTTGAATTTCCTTTCCTGGCAACTTTTACCCAACTTTTGCTTGTTGGAAGTTGCCTTTCTTCCCCATCTCTTTGTAGTAGAACCTTCTTGTTCTCTTTCTTCGAGAACACCTTCTCCTTAGCTTTCCTAGTTGTCTAGTTGTTGCAATTTCCTCTTACTCACTTGCTCCTTTCATTGTCTTCACCTCCAACAATTCATCTACTTTTGTTGGATTTTGTCACTGTTATCACTTGCATTGAACCTCAGGTTGAAGGAAGGCAATGCCAGGGTAACCACAAACCACACTTGGCCAAGTAGCTAGCCCTACTAAGCCGGGAGAGGGCTTTCTCCATAAGGATCTCAGCTAAGATGACTGGATCAGGTAAAGGATATTAGGCTAGGTATAGTAGCATGAAGTTTTGATTGGATTTTGAAGGGGTTTTGCCGGATCAGGAGGAGATGGACAGTTTAGGGCTAGGGAATTAGGTCAGAATTGTAGGGTGTTCAATGGGGCAAGGTAGGCATAGGCTTTAGCACTCAAGGGCTTGATGGGGTGAGATGTTTTAGACTTGTGAGAAGCTAAGAAGAACATGTGAAAATTATGGATCCTTCCTAGACTGTAGAAAACATAAAATGGTGAATGTTTTCCCAAAGGCAGAGCACTGATGTAATGAATTCTACCTATCAACTTGAAAACATTCAACTAGAAGCAATGAAATGATTAATGAAATACATAAAACACATTAACACATGATCACATAAGAAGAAACAATACTAAAATTCCATACCACATGGATCCCATAAAAATAGCTGCAATTCTTATTAATCTTCTGCTAAACTGCGACAAAATGGTGTACAATCAAGGTCTGAGCATCTAGATGAGTCCAACCCTTTACAATGAGAAAGAAGAAGAAGACATAGACATGGATTCAACCTTATCCCATCCTCAGGGGTCAAATCCGTAAGATGAGAAGCTAATCTACGTAATACTGAACAATAAACATGAATACAGGTATTTCAACAACTTGCCTCTAAAAGTGAAAAATTGATTCATTTGAGCTCAAACTAACTTCTAAAGCAATGAATCTACCCTCTATTACTATTTATATATCATAATTACATGCCAATTCATCATTTACAATGGTGAAACAACCTCCATGAGAGAGAATCCATGAACATAGTAAAAAATTGGAAAAATAGACATCATGAGCAAAATATGCCCTACGCATAGCGCCACTGGCCCAACGCACAACTCCACTTTCAGGTCCCTTTTGGAGGCCTTCCTGGCATCCAAATTGAGCTCATGATAGCTGATTGGAAAGGTATTCAAGTCTACTTTCAAAAACACCTGGAATTTCTACATTTTAAGCTCATTTGAGCCCTAAAAATTTGATTCTCCCAAGACTACTTCTGTGTGTCCAAAAAGTGGCAAAAAGGTCATTTTTAGGGTGTTTTTTGACATTTTGGTGGACCAATTATGCCCCAAAAACTTTGAAAATATCTAGGGTGCATGTCCTCATTACTCTAAATCCAAAAATGAAAACCATTTCTTCATTGGGTTCCCCTAGGAAAAGTGCGGCGCCGGTGGCGTTGTGCGTTTAGGCAGTTTTCCTCTGTGTAGAATTTCAAAAATTGGCAAATGACAAAAATTTCTCCAAACTTGCCCAAAATTGGTGAGAAGCACCATCATCAAGTGTCATGGTGAGTCAAGGAAACTTCAACAAGCATCCTAAGCCTATCCTCCTCCTTTTTGCCTTTTAAAGCCTGCCTTAGCCTAACTTTCATCTTCTTGGCCATCATATTGCAAATATTGTTTCGGGTCCTGTAATGATAGGCCATGTGTCTGATCATCTAATTGTATCTATTAGCCTTTTGTAGCAGCTTTTCAAGGTGAAAGTTGACTCTCTCAAGCCAAGTCTCTCTATCATCTTCAATCTCTTTCTTAATAGGAGTCAAAGTGACTTGTGCCTCTTTGCCACTTTGTCGTTTTACCTTGAGCATTTCTAGCTCCATGAGGACTTGTTTTTCACTCAACTGCTTGTTTTCTTGCTCCAAATATGTGATGAAATACTTGGCCCTCTCCAAATTGTCCATCAAAGCTTGTACTTGAGCTTCCATTTCTTGTATGATGATGTCTTCTATTGTGTCTTCATCCTGAGCCTTTAAGTCAATGATATCCACACCATGATGAGTATAACACTGCTCCGACTCATCGTGCTCAATCAAGTCAAAGTATCTTTGGTGAGCCCCAGTATTGCAGCAATAATGTTGCAACTCCTAGGACTCCCTTCTTTAATTTTATCAACCCGGTAGTTCGTAACAAACTTGGAAGCGACGGTGCTGTATGCACAAGTACTAGCTCTTGCCGCAGTTGTCACTTGGTCAGCTGGCACAAGTCCGCTAGGAGCTTAAGCCAACTTCTATGAGCTCTTAGAAGAATCTTTTTAATTTATGGATGAAAGCTAACTCAAAGGAGGCTAATCTACTTGTAGAAAGAAGCGAAAAGCAGAAAGGAAATGCAAACCCTAGCAAACCCTAATTTTACCAACTAGCCCTACTGATGCAATAAAAATGATGAAAGCTATAGAGAGGAATTCCATTGACTTATAGGAAGGTAAAATGCATGTGTCTAAGCTACTTCTATAGTAACTTCTGAAGAAAAAAAACATCTTTTTGTATTTTTTATTAAGTTGTCAGATTTACCATGCATGTGCTTTCACTGTTTTTGACTATGCAGAGGTGGATCGGCGAGAGGAAATGCTTGCAGAAGGTTGGGAAGGTTTTAAGAGGTCCTAAGAGGTCTCTAGCACCCTTCCTGAGAGTTTCACAGCAATCGGATCTCAATAAATCACTTTCGTGAGTTTCTACAGGAAGTCTGCAGGGGTTCTACAGGATGTTCTGGAATTTCTACAGGATGTTCTATAATTTTCTACAGGATGTTCCGAAAAGAGGATTTTGGAGAATGGATGGAGGGAAAAAGGTGGAGGAACGAGTATGGAGGTGAAATAGGGGTGTAGGGGAGTTCAAGACTTGGAGGATGGAGTTGAGGAGTGGCGCAGATGGTGAGATTTGTTAAAGGAGGGATGAAACGATGTTGCACAAGAAGATGAGAATCATGGAAAAGTAAGCAAATGAGGCAAATCTAAGGTAAGGGTTCTAAGTGAAGGGTGAAGTAGGTTGGTTGGATGGAGTATGGGTAGGTAAGGAAGGATAATAGGTACTCTGCAAGTGGTTTTTCAAACTGAACAAACAAACACTTATAAAACCTATGACTTAGTTACTTCACTCTAATATGACCTAACAGCAAAAGGAAATGAACAGAAGTTTATTCGAAATGAAATAATGTGAAATGCTATGAAAACTAAGCAATCAATACTCTAAACATGTAACCAACTTCTGCAAATAAAAATCGAACACTAATGATTGCATGGCAAAGCAAAGACTGTGTTTTTGTTGGCAGCAAAGTCACCTTGATCCCAGCTCCTGATCCCACTGAGGGAGAGGTGAAATCAGAGGTGCTTGATAGATTTTTTCTGAAGCTCTTCCCTGTTAATAACCTATCAACTCAATCTAAACATAAAAATCCTTTTTAATAATCAAAAGAAATCTAAATAACAAAGCAAGATTTAAATCTAAATAGAAGATTTTATTCTAAGAATGCAACAGAAACACATAAAGGTAAACAAAGGAGGTACTAGGCACTTGAGATGGGCCCAACCCCAAGAGCTCCAGCCTCCTAAGAGAGATTTAGAGCTTTTGCAAAGCTGGATTCATCTTTATTGAGCAAGAAAAGAAGAGTTACATAAAAAATTGTCCACAAGGGAAAGCTTGAAAAGTTGCTGAAATGCAAAGCTAATCTACTGACTAAAATCAAACTACAAACTAGCTAACTTCTGCCTACAAAGTGACTAATTACTGGCTAACCAAAATGAGGCCCTAAGCCTTCTTATTTATACAAATTGAGGACTCCAATAGTCCTCCTAAACTTTAGGGACTCGGCTGCCCAAAACTTGCAGTTAACAGCAGTCCTACTTGACTTACTTGGCTGCCCTTGTGATAATCGATTTGGTGGCCCTTGAACTCTGAGCTGATGGTGGAGAATTCGAGGTAAGGGCCCATAAATGAAGGGGACACCTTCCTACAAATCCTCTCCACGAATTTGGCAGCCAAGTTCTCATTTAAACCTTTGATTCTGTCTCCAAATTGACCAAAATGACTACACAAATCACACATTAGATTTGTTGGCATAATGACTAACCCAATTCACTCTATTAGCATAAATATAATAAAAACCATGCAATAAACTAATGAGAATGGTGGATTAAGTCAAATTGGGAGGCTGAATGAGTCCATATAATTATCCATTTTTGGGGCTCATCACTATGGAAGAATTTGGTAGCTCTACAATTGAAATATTTCAAGGGAGAACATTGAACATAAACAATAACTTGGAGAAATTACAACAGGAAAAGCTAATCAAAACATTACAACAACTTTCTGTTGCATATGCATGGGAATACATCACATCTACATTGAGGAAAATTGCAAACCTATCGAACAACCTCAAAGAAGGATGAATCCAAATCTTAGGGAAATTGTGAAAGAAGAGCTGCAAAAACTGTTGAATGTAAACTGCATTTACCCAATTTCAAACAAGCAATGGGTTTCTCCTTTAGTGATTGTGCCTAAAACGAATGGTAAATGGACGGTATGCATTGATTATCAATAATTGAATAAAGCTACCCTTAAATATCATTTTCCTTTGCCCTTTATAGATCAAGTGTTGGATACATTAGCAGGTAAGAAGTATTTCTCATTCTTGGATGGTTTTAGTGGTTATAATCAAATTTAGGTGGCACCTGAAGATCAAGATAAAACCACATTTACTTTTCCATGGGGAGCCTATGCCTACAGAGTACTTCCTTTTGGATTATGTAATGCACCTACAACATTCCAAAGAGCATTACTAGGAATTTTTTCTGATCTAATACATGATTGTGTAGAGGTATATATGGATGAATTTACAGTCTATGGGAATACATTTGAAGAAGCTTTGGAAAATTTGGAAAAAGTTCTTAAAAGATGTAAGGAAGCAAACCTTTCACTAAGCCAAGAAATTGTTTTTATGATGTTTACAGAAGGGTTTGCCAGTTAGCATTTGAGACTTTAAAAGCAATAATTTCTGAAGCACCCATCTTGAGAGGTCCACTACCTTTTCACATTTCAATAGATGCTTCAGATACAGCTCTGGGAGCTATATTAGGACAAAACGATTTGATTCCCTATGCCATATACTATACAAGTAAGAATTTCACTCCCACCAAGTTAAATTATACCATAACTGAAAAAGAATTTTTAGTTGTTGTTCATGCCATCAACAAGTTTAGACATTATATAATAGGCTATGAAACCTTTGTTCATACAGATCACTCTGCAATTAGATACTTAATGAATAAACCTATTACTAATGGCAAAGTTACAAGATGACTATTACTCTTGCAAGAATTCAATATTATTGTGCTAGATAGACCTAGAAAACAAAACACAGTTGCTGATTTCTTGTCCAAATTCAAAATATCAAGGATGACACTCCGGTTGAAGATAAGTTTCCTGATGAATATCTTTTTGCAGTGACTACTCAGACCCCTTGGTTTCCAGATATTTCCAATTAATTAGTCACAGGAAAATTGCCTTCACATTTGTTTCCTAGAGAGAAAAGAAAAATCATTCAAATAAGTGCAAGATACTCATGGATCACTAATGAATTGTATAAAATAGGTCTAGATCTCATGAACAGAAGATGTGTTAGGGAAGATGAAATGCCTGAGATTATTGAAGCATTTCATGATGAACCATGTGGTGGACACTTTGCTGACAAGAGTACAGCCTATAAAATCCTTTCTTTAGGATATTATTAGCCATCCATCTTCAAAGATGCCAAAGAATGTGTCAGGAGGTGTGACAGCTACCAAAGGGTGGGAAAATCTGCTTCTTCAAATGAAATGCCATTACAAATTCACGTACTCATTAAACCTTTTGAAAAATGGGCCTTGGATTTCGTTGGACCAATTAATCCCCCATCTAAGCAAAAGAAGTATATATTGGTATGCATTGATTATGTCACTAAATTGGTAGAGGATAAAGCATTAACTTTTTCTAATGAAAAATTTGTAGTTAATTTTCTTTTTGAGGACATCTTCACTCATTTTGGTGTTACAAGATAAATTGTGACATATCAGGTATCTCAATTTACATCTAAAATGGCGAAAAGTCTTGTGGAAGATTACAAGATAAAACATAGGAAATCTACCCCCTATCATCCACAAGCAAACAATCAAGTTGAATCTACAAATAAGGTGATTGAAGGAATTCTCACTAAGATTGTGCATCTACATAGAAGAGATTGGACAGAAAGGATTCTTGAATTCTTATGGGCTTATAGAACTACATGGAGGAACACAACGGGACACACACCCTATGAACTTGTTTATGGGAAACAGATCTTGTTCCCTATAGAGTTTTAAATCAAAACCTTCAAGATGGCAGTCCAATTGGGACTGGATTTATGAGAGGCACAGAAACATAGATTGGAACAACTTAATGAGCTTGATGAAATCAGGCAAGATGTAGTTCAAATAACCAGTATAGTCCAACAGCAAAGGGCTAAATGGCATGACAAATATATCAAGGAGAAAAGGTTTCAAGCAAGAGATTGGGCACTTTTGTTCGATTCAAAATTCAAATATTTTCAAGGGAATTTATAGACTCATTTGCTTGGGCCATATGAGATTGAGGAAGTCTTTAATAACGGAGCAGTAAGGATAAGGATAATAGATGGAAGAAAAATACCTCTTCTTGTGAATGGTCATTGGTTGAAGATATATTAGAAACCAATTTCAAGAGAGGAGTTCATTAAGATTTTCCAGAATAACTCTGAAATGAAGCTAGCGAAGAAGAATTCTTCTTCTCCACTAACTTAACCTTTATTTTTCCTTTAAAAAAAAATGAAAAAAAATATATATTATATATATCTCTATATATATATATATATTGTATGAGTTTGAAAACCAATCATTGATTGGCATACTTATATAGAAAATACATGGTGAAAATCAGAGATTTCTGACATCCTATATTTTCCATTTCCTTTCTGTAATAAGTAATGACAAAAATCTGCATTCATTTGTAGTTTAGAGTCTGCAAATTCATAGTCTCATTCCATCTCCTTCTGTTTTTGTTTTATTTTACAGTTCCATTTCATCTCACTATCATATTTCATTTACATTTTATTTTTATAGTTTTACTCCATTTCACCCTATTTCCCATTTTATTTTACATTTTATTCCATCTTACTATCATAACCCATTTCCATTTCATTTTTACACTCATATTCCGTAAGCCATACTTCACTTTTCCTTCTTTTCGCATTCTGCAACTAATTCCATTCTGTAGCTAATATGATTCTGTAGATACAACTTACTTATCAACTCTGGCACAATTGTACAGCTCACAAATAAATCATGAATGCAGGAAAATTGAAGAATCAAATTTTGGAGACCAAACATGCTAAAAGGAACCTACGGATCAACACCAAAATAGTTATCAAGAAAAAGGTTAAGTTCTAAAGGTAAAATTCAAAATTTGTTTCAAACAGCATGTTAAAAACCTAAGGCATGTATAATATGAACAATCGTATGTCTCCTTAACGAGTCGTCATTTGATTTGACTGCCACTTCAACATACCACATCTCTACCACATCTTCCATACTCAGTACCAAGCGGTCCATAATAACTTCATCATACCACATCTCTGCTACACTCTCCATACTTTGTACCTAAATGGTCCCTAATAACTCCATTTGTTAACAATCATGGCTACGATGTGACCAACTGATCCACATCTCTCCAAACCCTCACCATCTACTTATTCCACGCAAACCCATAGTTCTTTTTCACCATACCCATAGTCAGTCCATTTCATAGACCAGGACAATAATTCTGAAGGTTAAGAAATTTTGCAAAACAAAAGCCATGGGACTCATTGTCAGGACAAAGCCAGTAGGAGCAAAATATATGGAGTGATACCCACAACTCAAGGAAATGTTGCAGAAGGCCAGATGGCTCAATTTCATTGAAAATTTTGATGGCTTCCACAAAGAGATCACAATATCTTTTGCTAGATCATTTGATGGTACAGAAGTAGAAATTGGAGACATTAAGTTTGCAGTAACAAAATCCTACATAACAAAGGCTACAGAACTACCAAGACATGGTGAAAGATGGTTCAAAAACAAGGAATTCCACAGTGAATCATGGAAATTAATCCTCAGGAACCGAGGTATGGATGTCTCTGTGTTTAGAAAAGGAATTCCTATTTCAGCACTTAAAAGTAAATGGAGAAGCATGCATTTGATATTACAGAAATTCATTACCTGTGAGGGGAGATTCGGGTGCATGTATGTCTATCATAAGCGTTTATTGATGAACTTTCTAGAAAATGGAGAAATCAATCTCCCTTTCTTCCTACTAAACAGTTTAAGAAGGATGGCTTCAAATGTACAGAAGAAAATAGAATTCATAGACCCAACCATGTACCATCATGGGTTGGTAAAGATACTAATTGAGTATCATTTGAAAAGAATAAGAGATACCTGGGAAAATTTCCTGATAAGAAACTATTTCCAAGAGGTACAAGAGTCACCAAAATAGGTTAATGTCAGGAGGAGTAAGAGAAAGAAGATTGGCATAACCATTCAAAGCAAACCTGAGCCCTCAACATAGAAAAATGATGAAGAGCTAGTCTCTGAAGAATTTATAGAGATCATATAACAAATCAAACAAAAAGGGAAGATGAAAAAGAAATTTGGTGAAACTACTAGAAACAAACCTAAATCTTCATTAAAACAAGATGATGAAAAATTAATCTCTGAAAGATTGACAAAGATTAGGAAACAAATCAAGACAAAAGAAAATATAGGAAAGGAGAAAAATGGTACAAAGGAGGAGAACATAAGCCGTCTACAACTTAGAAGGAGCTCTAGAATCTAAGGTATGGTAAAGAAGATATTATCAAAGGGAACAAAGTTCATAAATTTAAAAGAAGAAACCCCAATACCATCTCCTGATAATGTTCCATCTGCACACAATCCTCAAAATTCTCCTGAACAATATTTCGAAGGTAGCCCAGCAGAAGATCTCCAAGAATAGACCCAATTCAGCAACAAATATATGATTATATAGAATCACTGGAGAAGAAAAGTACCTCAATGGATCCAGAATCCTTTATCAATCCACAAGAGCCTCTAACTGACTCTCTCAAACATGAAATCTATGAGTTAGAGATATTGAACATACATATCAAGAAAGAAAATGAAACCTTGAGGGAAACAAAGTAAATTAGATAAGTCCATTCATGATAATACAATTTTGCATCTATGGCTATGGTATAAGAAGAATAGGAAGTTGAAGAGGAAGAATAGAAGCTTGAATAGAACAGTCATCAACCTTAAATATAGGCTTCTTATGAAGAAACCCAGAATGGAAGTCACTTCAAAGAAGAGCAAAAGAAGAAAATTACATGTACTCGCAGAAGTGCCTAAGCAAATGCAATAAGAAATAAGAATCCACATTTTTGACAAATTATATGAGGACATGCAATGATTTTGAAGTGGGGTTATGTTGAACCTCATAATTACCCTCTCCTTGATAGATTTTCTCACTTCTTGTAGAAATTTGAAAAATATAACACTTATTCACAGAGATTATCCTGATTATACACTATTTGCAGAATGCATGCATAATACATAACCTCCTCTACCATTGATCATCAATTTTCGGAATTAAGAAAACAATCTCATGCATACATTGAAACATCAATCACACATATCAACACAGTATGTAATGGGGAAATCATACAGCTGAAAACCCCCAACTATCTGTATATTATAATGATATATAACATGTAACAATACATAGTACAAAACTCCTCACAAGTACTCAGTACTATCTCCACATGCTACATACAAACTAGCTCAGATCTGAACAAGTCACGGGTTCAAATATCCTCCACTGTTTGCCTGCCTCTACTGCGCAATCCAAGTTGAGAATAGATCATATCCAATTTCGAATTCCCTTGGCTTGTACTACGCAATCCTCATTGACAATCTCAATCAATGATTGTGCAAATCTCATGCACAGCTATAGTCACAACTGATAGTAGTCTCACCCTTTCACCCACCTCTAACACTTGTCTCCACTGAATTGTCCATGCAATGAATTAACTGATGTATTCTTTAGTTAATTTATGAGTTAATAATTAGTGAATTAATTAAGAATTAATTCATACCACTCATCACTAGTGTATTTGTCAGTTAGACTAAATACAACTAGTTCAACTAAGTCAAACTAAACACAACTCCATCAACTCCTCAATCAACTCCACCAAACTCAATCATTTGAGTTCTAACTGAAGTCCATCATGCAATAGCTCAACTAACCCATAGGAAAAGCGTATTTCCTTCTGGCAATTGCATGTGCCACATCCGTAGCTCAAACTGAAGTGCTACAAGAGAATAAGATAATGTTTATAGTCCAAATATTATTAAGAGCTAATAAATATTCGATTGTTCTATTTTTTGACTGGCAGTCTAAAAATAGACTCCGCCCATATGTCTAAAAATAGAGGTCCATCTATTTTTACCAACATGACCAATCATCCATAAATAGCATCCCACAACTCATAGACCAGGATCCATATGTCTAAAAATAGACTTTGTGCCAAAAATAGTCTGCGGCCCACTTAGTAAAGGCTACTTCTTTTCAATAAGCTCCATCATCTTGTTGCATTTTCAACACTCCTTCTCAACAAGATATGGATTATCTAAAACCCCTATCCTACCTCTGTGGTATTTGAATTTGCTCCTGGTGAGTGCCTTCGTCAAGATATCAACATCCTGATCCTCCATGGGAATGTATGAAAGTAACATGATTCTCCGCTGCACACAATCTCTGACATGATGGTACCTGATGTCAATATTTCTGTTAGTTGGGCTCTCTGCCCAATATGCATCCATGAAGCCACATAGCTTCACCTCATCCTCCTGTCTGTACCACAATCCATATCCCGATGTGCCTCTGAGATAACGCAATACATGCTTGTCTGCCTTCCAGAAGAGCTTGGTTGGCTTAACCATAGCTTGTGAAAGCTGGTTAACAGCATAGCATATATCGGGTCGTGTATTGACCAAATACATAAGACGACGCCCCAACAACTGTCGATAAAGCAGTGGCATCCACTAGTAACCTCCGCTGAAGTAGCATCCTCCTTCCTCCAACCTCCAGGAAGAGGATTATCAACAGGCTTGCAGCCATGCATGTTGAACTTCTCCAATATCTCCAGGGCATACTTACCCTGAGAAACAAATAGTCCATCACTGCGCTGCCAAATTTCCAATCCTAGGAAATAATGGAGGCCCAAGTCCTTCATCTCAAACTCTCTAGCAATATCCTCCTTGCATGAAAGTATCAATAGCTCATCTCGTGTCAAAATCAAATCATCTACATAAAGTACAATGATCACCAACTTACCCTCCACCACTATCTAGTATAGGTTGGGATCCCCCTCACTCTTGGAGAATCCAAGTCCAGTGAAATAATTGTCTATCTGTGTGTACCAAGCACGAGGTGCTTGTTTCAACCCATACAACGCTCTCTTGAGCCTGCATACATGTGACTCACTACTGAAGATCTCAAAACCTTCGGGCTGCTCTATGTACACCTCCTCCTCAATGACTCCATTGAGAAACACAGTCTTCACATCCATCTGATGGATGTGCCACCCCATCTGCGCTGAGAGAGCAAGAATCATCTGTATGGAAGAATACCTTGCGACAGGAGCAAAGGTATCCTCATAATCGATCCCCTCTATATGTGAGAAGCCTTGGGAAACAAATCTTGCCTTGTACTTCTCCACACTCCCGTCAGCTGCCTGCTTCACTTTGTAGATCCATCTCGAACCCACCACTGATTTCCCCTCTAGTCTTGGGACAATCTCCCATGCATTGTTTCTGACAATCGAATCATACTCTTCCACCATGGCATCTACCCATAAGGGATCCTCCACAGCTTCCTCGAAAGAGGATGGCTCAGTCACGACACGTTTGCTCACAATAGCCATGTAGCCAGTGTACCGATCAGGTGACTGTCTCTATCTGCGTTGTGTTGTAGGTGGTCCTACAACCTTCTCTGCATCTTGAGCCAGTTGCTCATCTTTTGTAGTGCGTTTTCACCCTCTGATGGTTGGCGTTGCATGAGTGGTCTCTTCCACTCCATGAACTTCATCTTGTGGCTGATCCACATCCTTCATCCTTAGGAACTAATAGCTCCTCATCTGCATGCAAGTGTGGCTCCCTCTCAAGCGAACACTTCATGGCTTTTTCCTCCTGAAATTTGATATCCCGTCGCACAACAGTCTTGCAACTGTCTGGAATATAAACACGATAGTTGTGGGGCGTATCAGTGTACCCCACAAATATCCCAACCTCTGCATTCGGCTCCAGCTTCTTCCTCGCATCCTTCGTCACATGCATGTAAACAGGAGAACCAAAAATCCTCAAATGGGAAAATATCAGGCCTCTTACCAGAATAAGCCTCCTCGGGTGTACTCATGCCAAGTATTTTGTGAGGACAACGGTTCTGAACATATACTGCAGTATTTCATGCCTCCGCCCACAAGTGAAGGGGTAGGCCTTGATCATGCAACATCACCCATGCAACACCCACGATCGTTCTGTTCTTCTGCTCAACAACCCCATTCTGTTGTGGGTTATGGGGAGCTATGATCTCTCTTCGTATCCCTTCTGCACTGCAGAAGTCCTTGAACTCACTAGAGATGAATTCACCACCATTGTCGCTCCTAAGAGCCTTCACCTTCTTCCCCGATTCCTTCTTGACCAGTGCTTTGAACTCACAGAACTTT